>JADGJF010000026.1:0-53037 GCA_027596845.1 Quaeritorhiza haematococci | reverse complement strand
GTGTGGCTGGGGGGGGATGTTGTGGTGACCAAAGCAAGACGGGGGTCCTTGCCACACCAAAGGTAATACAAAGACTTTGCAAAATCCTGACCCTTCTCTGGGAGACGGTCTGTGCGCGCTTGGACGGGAACAGGACCCCGCGGAGGACGGCGTCAGGCGGTGACCGTCGTCGGCTCCGAAATGCTTGGCCCCTTTTTCTTTTTCTTTTTTCTTTTCTCTTTGATGAAGATGACGTGCCACAGTGGCAGCTCTTGCACTGGCGGAGGTTGAAATTCCGACTGAGGACCCCTGGAGAACTTGGAGGCACGTCGCAGGGGAGTCCACAAGGTCGCACACCGCGGTCGGAATTTGAAATAGGGGAGTACACGATCTCCGCACGGACCCTCACAAAATTCAAACTCCGAACCCCAAAAGACTTATAAACTGCAGCCGAAAATCCCCCCAAATACCCTTGCACTGGCCAAAACTCTTGAGTTTTTATCGAAGGTAGCTTCCAAATCCTCAGTTTTCGAACCTGCTTTTACGTTGTCTTTTCCCCGGGCCTGTCTTAATCTAACGCACATCCATCAACAAGTACCCACCAATCCTCTACATCCACCGTAACCACCACTAGTCAGCACTACTCCCCTTTCGACACTTTGACCTTTGCATCATCACCACCTCCACCGCTCACCCGCTCACCCACCCTCCGTACCCAACACTCTCAAACCCGCTTCCCTTCACCACCATCTCCTCCACCTCCACCGTTGCCATCGTCATCATCAACCCCACCTTCACCCTTCACATCCGTCGCAACTATATCCAACCGTCGTCGTCTATTGAAGTTTCAAAATGGCCCAAGGTGAGTTTTGAAAGACAACGCTCTCCCACTCCCGTCACCCGCTCTTCCTCTGTCCCTCTCTCCGCACACACTCGACAATGGCAAAAGGGCGTCATTTTCGTCAAATGCAGTGGGCACCCCCACAATGTCTCGAGGTCTCTCTGGGGTCGGAACGGTGATCTCAGCACTGTTTGGCAGCAAGGTACGAGCTCCACCTTCAATACTCAAATTGCCTTTCATGTTTTATTACTGGAGAACGATGCGTGATTGAACCCTATCTAATTAAAATCCTATCTTTCCTTGCCAGGAACGCACCATGAACTTTCGACTTGGTGCTTCACGGAGAATTCCCGCTGGTTTTCTCTCCACTTCGCCATTTGCATTCGTCAGGTCGGTGACGGCTGCTCGATCCATTTCGAAGAACAAACCATCCGACTCATTCCGTGGGCCCCCCATTGCTCGAGACAATCAAAAGCACGTTGGCGCACCTTCTCGTCAAAGTGCTGCTGACATCCACCGCTTCACAAGCACCATAAACTTCGGTTTTGGTGCCTCACGTTACATGGTGGTGACCGATAGCTATCGTGGTGATGCACACAAGACCAACTCCACCGCTACCATGCCTTTCGGCTGCTCTTCTAATTTCAGTTTCGAGGTTTCGTCCACATCCGCGAACTCACCACCGATTCCGGCTTTCTTTGCTTCACCAACCGGTCGCCGCAACGCTGCTGAGGAGGCTACATTTACTTCGACAGTGTCCAACACGCCAGCCGCAACTTGGAATTCACCAGGGGTACCCTCCTTCGCCGTCCAATCCGAATCCGTTGGAGCGACGCAAAACCTCAAGGAACCTCGTGTTGTTGGATTCGTAAAGGCATCTCCCAGACCATCCCTCGAACCCAGAAACCACGGTCGCAAACCTCAGGATAAGGGTATCGGGGCACTTGCAGCGATTATGACAGATGTGTCTGTCACAGTAAAATCAGCAACATCTCAACGCCCGTCTATGGTCGTGATCGGCGCCTGCACGAAAGAATCCGAGCTTGGTGTTGGTGATGGTTTGAATACAGGAGAAACACCACAACCTGCACCATCTTATGCACGTAAGAATTCGGCGGCAACGACGGCCTCAACATCAACAGCAACGGCTCCTTCGCACGATCTTGGTAAGCAATCATGTGAAATCTCGGTCGCAACAGTTGGAACACCCATCGCCTCTCCAGCACCTTCAACGTCTTCGCCGTTGTTCACAGAAACGCCCGCAACTGTCCCGGCGCCGCAGCTTCCCCCACATGGAGCCTGTCCACTCATCTCCTTGATTTCTCAAGGGTCGAAGAAGTTACCGGGTCTCCGGCGAGACAATGCTCAGCTTTGACGTTTCTACTACATGACGGAAAGGGATTCGGTCGTGCCACTGCACCTGCTTCTACTGAACCTTTCAAGTTCGGAGCGGACGTGGATACCCTCCTTCAATCGATCAACTTTGGGAACGGAAGTCCATTTGTGCCAAGTCCCGAGTTAATCTCTGCTGCCGCCACCGTCTCCTTTTCATCTTCAGCTTTCAACTTCAACCTCGACTCTGGATTGTCTACGAAAACTCGAGAAGTCCCGAAAATGTTTGCCGCTTCCACAGATGGTGTGGTTGATCCTCTTGCCTTCGGTGAGGCCTTCGGTCCACCTTTGGTCTCGACCATGAAGAAATCTCAGAAAAGTCATCTTGATGATGGATGCTAGAAAATCGTAATCTGTAAATAGTACAACCTCTTTCTTTGGTGCTCGTGCCGATTATATAGCGGGCCGAAGATAGTTAGATCTTGATTTCTTCTTTTCTCATTTTATTGAAATACATAAAGGCTTGAAAAGTATTTGCAAACCTAGATACAGAACAAAGCTGGAGGGATCATCACCTTGTGAAATTTACTACGTTTCATTCCGGATGCTGTTCACCAGATGATACAAACGTCTATCCAGCATTTAATCTTCGAAATTTCGTGTCTGCGCTCGATGGGCCATGCTCAAATTCGCCCCAGACCCTATCCCAGACGTGGATCTCTTTTCTCCTCGACGAAGGGCTCATTCTTATTCTCCTTCATGTACTCAGTATTTCGAATGTTCATGAACATCATTCCTTCCATGGTACCTACATGTTTTCCGAGTGATCCACCCATTTTCGACGACCTTCACCTCACCAGACCTCCCACGACTCCAGCGCAACCATGAAAACTGATGGGCAAGGGCGGTCTTGTCAAACCAAAAAGAAATAAGTGTGTAACGACTTGTGTGTTGCAAAAAAACCTTTGCAACTTCTGAGATCTAAACGGCAGTCGGTCGCGGAGAAAAGAACCCTTAGCCCGCCAACACTCCGACATACAACAATGCATTCGCGGATATCCGGCGCCGCGCGATCGGCCGTCAGCATGAGCAGCGGCAGCATAAGATCCTGCCTTCGTCGATCAATACAGTCAAGCTCCTTAACCCAGTCCAAAGCCTCGATATCCACCTCTTCCTTCTCCGCCTGCGCTGCCTCCTCACCCATCACTGCCAGGTCCACCACTTCCATCCGTAACGCATCAACATTTACGTCATGCTCATCATCAATGTCTTCCTCGGCGATATTTGGTGCCTCCGCTCGGATATCGCCGTCCGGATCTACGGGTAGCAGGGCTGCTGGTTTCGCCGGGGTCGCTGCCGGTTCGCGTTTGGGTTCGATGAGTGAGGGATCCACTGGATGCACACGGGTACAGCATCAACAAAGTGGAAACGATTCTTCGGTACGGTATCGATGTCCTTTCACTGAGTCTTGAATCAAATCTCTTGTCCGAGGGTCGCTCGCTCCAGTTTTCAACCACGTAAATTCTAATCAAATCTTCTCCGCTCCACTTCATAATTTAGAGTCAACTTCCGTCAATATTGGCCGAAACGTTCAAGCAGCGGGCGACGTTGACCAGTTTGGTCTCCTCTGGGGATTTAAAGGACGGGGTATAGTACGTGACCTTTTTTCCATTCTGAAGAACTTCCATCGTTCATTTTTCTTAAGTGATTTTGATTCTGGGCATACCGTTTCGGGTCCGCCATCGGAACCTATTTCTGGAGGCACTTTTTCTGATTCGATGTCCCGCATTGGCAGATATAACATGGTCTGAAAGCAACACATGGGTCGGAAATATTTGAGGGGTGAACGCGATGGGACGATAATACGGGTTCTGTTGACAACTTTTTGAACCCTTTGCATCCTCATGTTGAGATATGTTGAGTTGGGCCGCTGCCCTGTACTTTAGATATATTTGAGAAAGATTTGGCAAGAAGCCAGGAATTTGAATAACCTTCAATGGAATACCTTCAAATGGAGCTCTAACTGTCCGTGTCCTGGCTTCCCTTTCTTTCCCCTTTATTGTCCTTTATCATGAATGCTCGCCCACCTTTTTCTTTTACGTCTTCGAACCGGTCACATATTTGGCTGTCCTTCGCACGGGATATATGGTGGGATCATGGTAGACATAACAAGAGATATAGAAGGCAAACGATGGAATGAACGATGTCGGGTTTGAATGCAAGTGTTTTCCAGAAACATCGACGCACTGCTGTGGAAGATCAATAGACATTAGCATCCCAATGATTTGATAACGCCAGATGAATGCAGAAGATGGGGGAAGATCTGACAGCCATACCGCTATCTGTATTGCTCTACAGCTCCTTTTTGTGTTGACCTCCTCTAAACGCAGCCGCAAACGTCCGGTTGAACAGTTCGGAGCAGAGTTCGGAGTTTGGAGAGAGGAGAGCAGTTTGAGAGCATTTGACTCAGCATTTGACTTGTCTGCTTTTCACCCAAATCGTCACCGCATGCGCTGCCATATGCGCCTGCAGCTCGGAGTCCTACAAGTCCTGCACCACCTGTGTCCTTGAAGTCCTGTGCCTACTGATTATCGAAACTCACGCCACTCGCAGTGCACAAGATGCGATGTTTTTCGCAGTTTTCGCTTTGCGATCCGAGACCGGGACTCGAACCCAGAGTGCATTACCATACACCCGTGGCGTCGCTTAGTGGTCTAGTTCACAGCGCCTTCGCAGAAAACGCGAACTGTCTAGTCCAGATCTTCGAAAACCTTTCGTTGTCTTATGCCTCCTGTCCGCACCTTGTCCGCCGAAACTGCCCCCATCGTAGCTGCCCACCAAGCTCGGCCTGAGCTCGGCCCATAGCTGGATAGCGGCCACGGGCATCGAAACCGAAAAACCGTCCATAAAAATCCTTTATGTAAAAATCGCGAAAAAATTGAACACACAGAAACACACTTGCAAAAAAATGGCGTCGGTTTTGAGTTGTCCATCGCCTCCCATCCTGGACGACGTCGACCTTACTCCCCCTCAACTCGACGACGCCGCGCTCGATAGGCCATCCCTTGATCCCGATACCCCACTCACTGGCTTGAACGGTCAGGACATGAAGGGCAGCAACGAGAGCACCCACTTCGACGACGAAAGTGAACCCCTGTTAGGAATGAAGGCTGATGCGCAGTCCACCGGGGCTGAGTTGGGAGAGGACGGAGTCAGCGGCGGTGAACCGGCTATGGATGGATCTATTGGCAAGACTCCCGACGGAACCGGTATGGAACACGTTTAGAGTCACTGGGGGTGGACTGCCTTCATTTCAATTACGTTGGCTATTGGGGCTTGATTGTACACAGAACTTCGCGGCTTCATCCTGACTAATTTCGTTGTTTTGCATTCATCAACGCCGCATCTTTCGCCCATGCGCAAACCCCTACCCCTTTCCTCCCCTTGTTCTCCTATGCCCTGGGATATATGTTGGAATATGCAGTCTTCAAGGTCCCCACAACACACGACATGATCAAAACCCTTTTCTCACCCTCCTCACCGCACACGTTCTTCGAATGGGCAGTCCTTTCCGCCCTGGCTATTGAAGCTTCACTCTTCTTCTTTACTTCGGCTCCTCGCGAGGTCTTTTTGGTGCTTTTTTTGATGTGGCGGATCGCTTACAACGTCGGGCTGGGTTTGCTCCTGAAAGCCCAGAGCGACTCGAAACTTATTGTCCGTTGGTGCAAGAGGATGGGTTTCGGTGCTAATGCTAAGGGAAAGAGGCGCATCTGGGTCGAGTTCATGATAGATCAGCTGAAAAAGAAAATGGGACCGGACTATGACTATGAGGTATTTAGGAACCTTTTCTCCTGCTTTTGCTTGGTTCGGGCAATCATCTCTTCTTATTGACTCATCTAACTAATGTCATTTCGGTGATGATTGTCCTACGGAAAAACAGAACGTTCCGATCGAATTCAACTCGTGGCTCCTGTTCCGCGGACTTGTCGACCTGATTCTTGTCAATGATTTCACCTGTTACATCCTGTTCGCCTGCGCATACTACCAAGCACCTGCCGATGGACATACATTCTTTGACGTCCTGCGCTACTTTGGCGGTGTTGTGCTCCTAGCATTCAATCTGTGGGTGAAGGTCGATGCTCATCGTGTCGTCAAGGATTTCGCATGGTGTAAGTTGATCAGTTTGTTTGGAATATTTTACTCCCTGAAACCAATGTTGTGAATTGTTTGGGGTCTTATTCTGTCCGACACTGATCTTAGGTCCTTGTTTCCTTTTTGTGGACAGACTGGGGCGACTTCTTCTACCTGATCGAAGCTTCCCTAACGTTTGATGGTGTCTTCGAGATGGCACCCCACCCCATGTACTCGGTTGGTTATATCGGGTTTTACGGATCCGCCCTCATTGCACAGAGCTACTGGGTGCTTTTCGTCAGTTTGGTCGCACATGCTGCACAGTTTGCCTTCCTGTACTGGGTGGAAAATCCGCACATTGACAAAACCTACAACACTTCTGCTTCGAGTGAGTGTCAAGATTTCTTTTTAGGCTTCTTTCCATCTCTCAAGCAGTTGGTGGAGCATGTCCAGTTCTGGGTCCTTATATTTGATCTATTAACCTCATTTTTATTGTATCCCCTTTGCGCGACACCAAAGGCAAACTCAACCTCGACCGTGAAGTCCTTCAACTGTATTTCCGGCGGGACTTGATCGTATTCAAGAACTTTGACTGGTTCCGATCTAGCGATCTTTTCAGTGTGGCCATAGCTGCCTACTCGATTGTGGTAGCCTTTGTCATCGGATCCATCGACGAGGACTGGAAGTTGTGGTTCTATGTCGGGTGAGACTTTATTGCACAGATGAGAACCTTGAATGGTTTGTGGAGATTGTCTAACATGTTTTCGGACTTCGAAATTGAAATCAGGCAAGCTCTCTTCTGGCGAATCATTCATACGTATGTCCTCGGTGGAGTTCTGTACCTCCAGAGCGAGAACAAGTTCTGGACCAAGCACTTCATCAAACACGGCGAACGTCCTCGGGATGCCTTCCAGCACTGGAAAATGTGAGTTCGCGTCTTTCTCTGATCTTGCTTGCAGAACAAAGCAAAACGTAACACCTAACCTAATACACTCTTCTCACCTCTTCTCTCGGGGGATCAAACCTGTCACAACACAGCATCTACAACCTTTCGCAGAGCATGACGTACATTTCCTTCTTTTTGTGCGCGTGGCGCCTGTATTCTCTGCCGGAGAATTGGACATACGGGACGATTCTTCTTCGGCATACGCTGGGTGCGGTAAGTCTCGAAAGGAAAGCGAACTTCGGAGTTGTAGTGTTCTTTGTTGCTTTCTTAACCCAAGTTGAATGAAGGTTGCTGACTTCGTATGAACCCCGCTTTATTCTTTGAACTTTACTAGCTTTTGATTATGCTCCACCTCTGGACAGCCCTCTCCATCTACGAAGTGCTCGGCGACTTTGGGTGGTTCTACGGTGACTTCTTCATCGACCCTCTCCGCAGCAACCGCGACCAACTCCTCCGCTACACTGGAATATACCGTTTCCTAAACAACCCGGAAAAGATCATGGGCCACGCTTCTTGCTGGGGTATCACCCTCATCTGCAACTCGTGGGTTGTCTTCTCCCTCACCCTCTTTGGGCAGATCTCAACGTGGCTGTTCCTCCGGTACGTGGAAACCCCGCACATGTACAAGCTCTATGGTGGTGCTGTGAGGAAAGAAGCCGGTGTCAAGAAAGTGATCAAGAAGGAAGTGAGGAAAGTGAAGGAGAATGTAGAAAAGATGATTAGGAAGGAGGTTGTTGATAAGGTTGTCCAGAACCTCAAGACGGCAATCTCGAAACCGAGCAACGGGTCTGAACCAAGTACTGGCGTGGTTTCCTCCGGGACATTGAAGGCGGTTGCACGTAAATGGGAGGAAGGAGTGACACCCGAGGGTTCCCCGTCGAAGAAGGTCACCGCCAAGAGAAACGGCGCCGCTGCGTATGGACAGAGCCCCATTTCCAGTGACGGAGACTGGCGATCAGACAGCCCGAGCGATGATGACGACGAGGATGTGGTTCAAACCGAAGCATGGGAGGAGCAAGCGGAGGAAGAAGCTGTTGAGGAAGTGCACCAACAACGGCAGACTCATCTTAGGCACCGAAGGCCGAAGAAGTTGTTCAACGAACCGGAGGATGAAGACGACTCGCCTTCTTCAACCGGGAAACTGACGAAACGCATTAACGGAAAAGGATCGATTCATTCGAAGAAGAAGCGGTCGAGTGGGATGAGGGTCAATAGCTTGTCGAAGGCTATGGAAGCTGGACGTCAGGTTGTTGAAGATCTTGCGCTTGAGATGGAAAAGGTTGTTGACAGTGCGAAACCGAAAGTTCAGGCTATTGTGGAGAAGATTGCCAATGTGTACGTATGAAGCGTTTTCCTTGGAGTGATGGATGGGCCGTTTGTTATCCTCGGCTTCGTTCATTGGTGCACAGAAATTGCATAGACGAGTTCTCACAATGTTCCCCTGTTCCTACTTACGTAAACATCAGCACCCTTACGGACGATTTCGCGACCATCTCCAGACTTCCCCTGCACCACTACTCCGTCACATTCCCAACGCAAGCATCGGACGATCAACCCATCGTGTTCAAGCTCGGCGAACCCATCACGATTGAATTCACGACCACCCGAGAGAGCGTCAAACCAAAAGATTGGATCGGCATTTATAAGGTGACGCAAAACTTCAAGAGGGACCTTACAACCAGTCGCAGTGGTGGAAGGTGGCTGTTCGTGACCGGGAATTACAAGGACGCAGTAGTCCCGTCAAGCGAAAACGGATCTGTTTCATCTCCTGCCACTGCTACCACCCCAACAGATGATACCAACGCCCCCGTGATCGTGATGGCTGCGTCGTCTTCTTCCGCTGATGAAGAGTCTAAGACAGGATTGTTGGGCAAGATTCCAGTTGAGGTCACCCCGATTGCAGATGAACCCGGGCTTCGTCTGGTCCGTGGCCGCATCACCTTCCGCGGATTCCTCCTCCCTTGGGAATGTGGCGTCTACGAAGCACGATACCACCATGATGGAAAATACGTTGTTTGCGCCATCAGTAGACCGTTTGAGATTGTTGTTGATCCGTACCGATCTCCTATCAGTGACGGTAACAGCGCTTCTGCGGCTGACCAAGAGGATCAAACGACTGTGGCTTCTGCGCCGGAGGAGGGCACCACCGAAGCTACGGTGTATGAGGAGGAAGAAATTGCGCGAATCGAGGCCAAGTTATGTCGTGTAGTTGAGACTTGCTTGGAGCTTGAGTCGAACCCGACTGTATCGTCGGCTGGTGGTGATGGAGAGTGTGTGTTGGGAATGGATGATGACATCTTGGAGGTTGCCCAGCGTGTGTTCCCGTCTGATGGTGGTAAGTAGTAAGGCGTCGAAATAGCTCCTTTCCCGCTCGCTGGATCATTTTCGGTACTGACTAACCTTTCCTACTTCAACAATTCCACACGCTCTTCCGCAAATCTGATGATTCCATGGAAAACAGTCTCGGTGTCCAAGTACCAAGAAGAAGTGTCAAGCCGGATCGTCTACACAGTCAAGCAGACATTTGGTGTTGAGTTTTCTTGGAAGGTCGTTGGACTTGTGGTTAGCGTCCGCAAGTTTGCAAGAAGGGTAAGTTGGGGATGCGGAGTCTATGCCTGGAAGGGTTCTACACTGCTGTACAGAACAATCGTGCTGAAAAGGTTTCTTGTCTTTCTATTTCAGATTTATGAGGCCAGGGTCGCGCTGGCACCTATCGTACCGTCCTCTGCTTCAAGATCTTGATCCTACTCCCGGTCCAAGTAACGTTGTTCTTACTATCCAAACGCAAGCCATCCAAACATCAAGCAAGCAAGCAAAAGAAAAGAAAAGAAAAGAAGACGACATGTATCCACTTTCCCCACAACTCTAAACTTTTAGGTACTTTTGTAAACTCTACAACACTAGGATTTTCTAAAGATCAAAGACAATTCTGATTGCACTGAAAGGAGGGTTTCGCGAGCGCGAGAAAATCAAGGAAAACGCAAGAAACGTAAGTCCTGGTCTTGAGTGAAAAACAAAGGATGTTTGTACCACAACGAATTCTTCAGCAAAACCAAAATGGTATCGGACTTTGAATCCCAACGAACTGCCTCGCACCCCAAACTCCTCGTCGCAGTCGGGAGCAAAAACGCCGCAAAACTCCAGGCCGTTCAAAAAGCATGCACACGCATCTGCGAGACCGTCCCACTCCACTATATCCTTGATCGAGCATCCTCATCGCCCCACACCGATCCCGCAGGTGCGCGACAACCCCATCACCCCAACCCTGAAACCCCCACTCACCACGCTCAACTGTCACCGCACAAAGATGGTTCCGGCACAAAACAAAACGGGACCGCTCTAACGCCAACCGAGGTAGAAGTGCGTGGCTTTGGTGTATCGTCGGGGGTGAGGGATCAGCCGCTAAACGATGAGGAAACTGTGAAGGGTGCCGTGAATCGTGCGAAGGCGGCGCTGGAGGAGTGGCCGGAGGCGCATTTTGGTGAGTGGATGTGGCGGGTTTGGAGTGGTTTTGGGGGCGGGAGGTTGCGGGAGGGTTTGTTGTGGTTCAGCGAGAGGCACTGGCATCAGTGACTGACGAGCGTGATCTTTCTGGGATTTTTCAAAAATGGACATGTGCGGTTTTGCTTGGTGACGGCATCTGGGTAAATAGGCATCGGGCTGGAAGGCGGGGTACATCAAGTCGATGGAAGATGGTTCGAGTGCGGGTGGATTGCTGTAGCGAGTCGGAGTGTAAGTGCGGTGGCTCGTTTTGACAGATCTTTGCGTCCTGCGGGGTCGGGTGGTCGGGTGGGCCTCTGGTTCGTTTGTTACTGCAAAGACTTTGCCTGTAGAACCGAAGGATCCTCTAACTCGGCTTCTGTTCGCTTTTCGCACTACATACGTCATCTGTGGAAATACAACATCTTTAACGACCAAAAACCAGGGTGAAGTAGGTCTTGGAACGAGTGGGAGATTCGAATTGTCATCAAAGATCATGGCTCGTTTGCTGACGGGGAAGGAAGAGCTAGCAGATGTGATTGACGATTTGTCGGGGCAAACGGATGTGCGGTCGAATGCGGGGGCTATGGGTGAGAATGATGTGGCGGAAATAGGAATAGAGCGGTTGGGGGGGAGGTGTGTGTGGATGTTCTGCATAGGTGGGGGTGTTGTCATTTCAGCAGACCATGTATTTTCTTGCAATTGGTCTGATTTTATTGATCATTTGCTGATATAGACCAACCCCGTCCTTTCTTTCTTCTTCCATGCACAGGCATCTTGACAGCAGGCATCTTGAACCGTGATGAAGCCTACATGCACGGAATCTTCTTTGCGTTTGCACCTTTCATTTCTGATAGGCGGTATTGGAAGTAAACTGGGTGGATGGATTTGGATATGGACTTGAAATTAAGATCGATCTGTTACATGTTGAACTAATAAAGGTAAACCCTGAAACTTGACGAATTTTGACCTGAACTGAAGCATGTTTTCAGCCTGGACAGACGTTCGTGAGCTATGACAGGACGGAGGATAAGGATATACAATCCTTTCCGAAAATACGAGGCTTACGAGGAATCCTTGAAGAATCCTGTGAGGAGGAGAGAATGCCCAGGAAATCCCCAGGTGGTACCAACCTTCACAAAATCCCAAAACTCCGCATTATTTGTCCACCATGACAGACAAGACAGACGTTCAAGTTCCCTCTGACCTGACTCAAGAGCGCATTTCCCAGCTCATTCAAGCAGTTCAGTCGCTCTACACATCGAAAGTTCCAGTGACCCAGAAATCCGTCATCGCCCAGGAGTATTCAAGCACTGCAACCTTCGAGGACCCATTCGTCCTTGTCAATGGTGGGTATGGATGTTGGTAGAGTGTGGGAGAAATTCAGATAATGGTTTGATAATACAAATTCACCATATTCGCCACACGTTTCTCCTCGTATATAATACCCAGGTCGGGACAACATTTACGCCCAGTTTCGTTCACTTGCAGGCTTCTTCGCCTCGGTCGAACATAAGCTTTCCGCTGCACACACTTTTGTAGAAAGCACCCTACCGACTGAAACCGCCAACGTCAACGCTGAATCCATCACCATCACCCCCATCATCAAGTTCGACAACGTTCAATCCTACCGTACCTCCCTCACATCCAACCCGGTCACTTTGGAAACAACCACGGTGTTGTCGTTGAAGAAGGAAGACGGGAAGTGGGTCATCCATAGGCACAGCGACCGATGGGCGAATATCAAACTTTTTGATCGTATCCCTGGGTATCAGTGGTTGGGTAGGCCGTTTGTTGGGACGGTGACAAGTTTCGCTTTCAAGTTGATGTTCAGAGGTTGACCATTCGGTACAGAATGGCTAAGTTCACCGGGAAGGGGTGAGTTGTGTGCTATTTTGCTGGATGAAGCGTCACATCCTAACCATTTGGGACTCTCCTGGACGGAAAAGACTAGGTTTGGGAGCTTTCTTGTACGTAAACTTTGGAAAAAAAGTTGCTGGAAAGGTTGTTGAATTCCATATCTGTACAAAACATCCCCCGCAAGCACCATCTATCCTAATGTACTATTCCGGTGTTGGGGCGGAAAGATAGCATTCACAATTCTGTCATAAACATCCACTATGGCACCCAAAGTGAACCAAACCGGAGTGCACCGAGTTCCAGGATCGGGTCCGAGCTCCATGATGTATCGGATGCCGTCGATCACGCATTCCAAGACGTAAGTGACGATGAGAACGGGGACAACCCATGGTGTGAATGCGAGCCCAATATGAAAGACTTGCGAGATGACTGTCAAGATCATTTCGAGGATCTCTTGTTGTCGGGTGTGCTGGCGAGCAATCAAAGCGTGTTCGGTGCTGGTAGGAGCCGTCGGCGACGAAGACGGAGGCGTGGCCAGAGATTCCAAGAACTTCTTTCCGTCTGCCATGCTGTTTTTCTCTATGCCATCGGAGTTGGCGTTGGCCTTTTCGAACCGTTCGGCGCGTTCGCGCAAGACAAGTCGAAGGTTCTTGAGAGCCACATCGGCATCCGTCTTGTTGCCACCTGTCCCGGCATTAATGATGCTGATCACTTTTCCTTGAATGTTTTGAACAAGGGTGTTGCTCACAGATTTGAGTCTTTCAAATAATGCCCTGCCGGCGGATTTGCGGTCAATGGAGCAGTGAGCGTCCATGGTTGCTGTCGTTGTAGGATCTGCGTTGGGAGCGGTATCGACGCGTCGCTCGATAGTGAGAGCATGGTTGAGCGGAGCAAGAAGGGCGGCAAGGACGAGGACTGTCGTTGCGAGGAGCAGAAATTGTCTTGGAATCATGGTGGAAGTGCTGTTATACAATCGAAAGCGTTCTGCAGGGTTATAACAGGATCATGGACTGATTATAACCTAGATCATCACTATGAAAATAACAAGCTCAGGACACTATGCCATTCTCACCTGCACCGTCTGACTGTCCGTCTGAATTTTCGCAGGTCGGGAGATAAAAGTTTCGACGATGGAGGAGCATAATGGCGCACTTCACAAAAAAGGTATCGAACAGAGAAATTTTCATGTAACAGGCATGTTTTTGTTTTCGATTTTTGATGGAAAACAAATGCGACTACGTAACGCAAGCCTGGGAGCAGGGGAAACTGGATACACTAGAAGAGCCATGTCTTCACAGAAACTGCATATGTGCTCTACATCGCGAAGACATAGACGATAGATTGACATTACAGTGCATACAAGTAGTGATAGGGTCTTCATTACATTAGCTACAACCGAAGGTCATCAAAGTATGATCTTCGCATCTTCCTTCTCTTTAACCTGCTGATCCCCACAGGCCGACCCTCCTGATATATCCCTTTCGAACCGCATCAATGCCAACATGAATCCAATGTTGGGACTGATATCAGGCCGCTGCTTCTTGACATGATTATACGCATTCTGAAGCGACATGTGTTCATGCTGCATCAGATACCCGAGCACGACCATAGCCGACCGAGACTTTCCAGCTTTACAGTGCACGAAAACGACTGCATTGGGCGACGAAGCATGCGCAGCGGCGATGAAAGCGATGCCCTCATGCAGGACCAAATCCAGGTTCTCGATCTCAGAATTGTCCTCGATAGGAAGCCGCTTGATGACAAAGTCTTTGCAGGTCGAGAATCGGGCCTCGTAGTTGACTTCCGCAGCCATGTTAAGGATGTGCGTCACACCAAGGGCTTTCATTTCTTCTATTGCTGTTGGGGAAGTAGGCGTTGCGTCGGAACCGAGGAAAAGGTACGGCATAATACACGAATAAGGAGTTGTAGAATCAACTGATTCCGTCAATGGCGAGGTCTCAGGTGATGCTATTTGCTGATCTTCTCCGAGTATAAGTTCACCATAAACATCCGGAAGGGCATGAGTATCGTCGGCCTCACTGTTCATTCCGGCTTCGTCGACATTACTGCTGCCGCCGCTGATTTCGGTTTCGGGTGGTACCGCTACGCTCGGAGATTCACAAATCTCATCTTCAACTATGGTCTTTTTCCACCGTTCTCCACCTGAACCGTGCAGTCCACTTCTCCAATCCCCAAGTTTTGGCAGCGCACTAGGAGGTGGCATCCCTATTTTCGTTGTTGTTGCCGCTTTGGAGGTTAATGGTGTCTCAAGAGACGGGGGAGTCGCCAACGTTGTTGTGTTCAAGCTCAAGCCGAGTCGCATTCCCCCACCACCCCCGCGATTGGCGTCCGTACTTGTGTGTCTTCTCTTTACTGCCTTGGTGATGTTGGACGTTTTAATGGAGAAAACAGATTGTTTTCTTTGGGGTGGCGCGCCTTCGGTCCTCACCAGCGGACTCTGGGGGTACGGCTGCCCCGGGGTAGATCGGTCCTGCGGAAGTTGAGGGAAACAGCTGGTGGTGGTCGTCGCCAAATCGTCGGAAAACTCTTGCGCCATTTGCATTTGTAGAGACATCGGGGCCTCATTCTGGGTTTGGTTTTCTTCGTCGTCGCTTTCGATGAATTTGCTGGTGGCCTGTTGGTCCTGAATGGCTTCTATGTGCTGCACGAAACCTCGATAACCTCCTTTCAGATAAGCTACGATTGTGTCTGGAACGATTCGATCTAATCCTTCGGATGACGCAGATGCACTTTTTGAACTGTTCAGCAGCGCGACCACAGCCCAGGCCTGGCTGTCCGTTTCCGTTTCGGCCATTTGGTCATCGTACACAAGGATGCATCGACGACGCGAAGAAAGGATGGAACCACCTTGGAGAACGTCCTGCTGCTTCTTCCATTGCTCAACAACTTGCTTAAATTTGGGCTCCGTCACAAAACTTTCCAACTGGAAAGACGTGGAAACCGTGCTTCCTTTCCGGAACCGTCTAAGTATGATCGGGGGTAAATTTACGTTGATGGACCCGGCAACATGGCTCACCATGAAATCTGTGACGAGCCTCACATCAACCAGCAGGAGGTCTGTATTCTGATTGAGCATCGCGTTCGGATTAACTGGGAGCTCATCGTCCTGTTGGACACCTTCCCGCCGTGCGTCCCTGTCCCTCAGAAAACGCGACAGCTCAGACGCCTCAATCGCCACGGTGGTTGTCGCAGCTGCATTGCCGCTACCAGAAATGGATGACGCGTCGTGGGTGATCTTGGATGCCAAATTCTCATTCGAAGAATTTTTGGGGAGTGCTTTTCCGTCGGTAGGGTGGCTGGGAAGTGAGAGGTTTGGGGTCAAGCGGATTGAAGCGATTTTCTCAAGGATATTCGAGGACTTTGGGATGGCATCTCGAAGCGTCGTGTTTGGCACAGCCTGGTCACTCAACCCACTCTTTTCGACTGCGTTTTCGGAGGAAGTGCGAGATAAAGACGCGGCATTAGATTTCTCGCTTTTGAGTTGTGTTTGAGGTTCAGATGTTAGTTGTTGTAGGTCGATTTGAGGTGGTTGTTGAGAGGATACGGAGGTGGTTCGTGAGCGAGGAGGTGTCGATCTTCTCGAATGCGGTGGTGACGGTTGCAACAAAAGTTCCGCTGACGTTTTGATCACGGCGGCGACATTGCTGCCCCATCCACTCAATCGTTTCTGGGATTTTGTCGTCTTCCCGGCAGACCCCACTCCAACGGCTTCATTGCTCCCTTGCCTCTGCATCGACTGGGCCTGATTTTCCTTGTCCTGCGCGAGCTCGTCCTCCGAATACGCCGCACTAGCAAGGATAAGGTGCGTGTTGCTATTTGAAGAGTTCAACCCAGATCCCTTTTCTTTTTCTTTTTCTCGTTCACCACCCTTGATGATAGACTGCGACGACCACGATCGTTTCAAGATATCTGTTGCGGTTGCCACCATCGTTCCAGCCGACGCCGTGTTTGTCGTGGATAAAGCTGCCATGGATGTTGGGCCAATAACTGATGTCGCAGCGGCGGCGGTGGTGTTTGTGGGGTTGGGCAAGAAAATACCACCAGCACTTGAGATCTTTTCCAAGGAGTTTTGACGCTGGAGGCCAGTACCGCTGAGGGAATTGGTGTTGCCGTTTCCGAGGACTTTGAAAAAGGGCGCGGACATCTTCTTTCTTGGTCAGTTTGCAGTTTGATGGTTGACGTCTCTCAAGTGCGAGTCGTAGCTCCCAGCTTAATGATTGAGCAGAATGTAGCAAAGGGGGGCTGAGATCATTTTTCTTTTCTTGTTCTTATTTCTTTGCCGTGTTTATGACGACATTCCATCTTTGTTTTGGCGCACGTCGTTGTGAAAATGTTCCGGGTGCTGACCAAATAATTGTTATTTTTATTTGCATGTGAACCAGGTAACGTAACGCGTTGGTATCGATTCGACATGGGTTATTTCGAATCAGCAAGAGAAGATGTTCTTTACTTTGTTTGGAACACCAATAGCATGAAGACCGACCGGTGTTGATTGGGCCTATCCCCTAAAAACACGGCAATGGTGTTTGATATCTCTGTTGAAACAAGACTGAATTTGATAGCTTTGTTGAAACAAAGACCGAATTTGAAAATCTTGAGAAAGACAACTTGAGAAAGAAAGTTCCTTTGCTTTCTTTGCTTCCTTTTTCTGCCCGACCCCAAGCCTGTATGTAATATCGGGCGTGACCGAATTCAAAGCTGAGGCAATGATGGATTAGATATGTTTCTTCTTTCGTTTTTAAACTGGGAATTCTACAGTACGGGTTCTACACCTAACTCCTGTCCAATGCGTGATAAACACGACCGTACAAGTTGAATTATTTGGGCATCATTCCCACCATCGCCACCACCCATTGACGTGTTTGCGGACGTTGCCATAACACTCAATAATTCGTATAGCGGTGGGTACAGAGAAAACAAATGTGCAGACGGACCAGAGAGGATGTGTGTTCGAACTGGATCTAAATCGGTGGATCAACAGGCTGTGAGAAACAAAGGTTACGAAGACAAAAGAAGATGTGTTGAGCATTACTTACGGGAGGTATTTTCCGTCAACATCTTCACCAACACTTTCGGTCGCATGTTGAACTCTCGTAGCCTTCCCAAAACCAACACAATCTCCTCGTTCCGCACCCTAAAAGGAAGTCCCATTATCGCACACCCCAGTAACAGAAGTATTAGAGACCAAACAACCCAACTTGAACCAAAAAGTCCGCGAAGATTCTCTTCTGACACTCACCTTGGAAGCGGACATTTTCCATAAAGTGGACGATCCCTTGAATAACTATGTATGACCTTCTTCACCTTGTCTAAAAGAATTGGCGCGCTTATAACAGCTATCCGTTCTCGAATGGGGATGTTGTCTGCAGTCATTTGGAGGGATTTAACATTAGATTCAGATACCATCTTACAATGTGAACCGAACTCAAAGAATAAAAGACTGTGGAGTCCGGGTCCCACTAACAGGGACGTAACTTACCTGTCTTCTCAACAGAGCACAGACCGAAGAGTGTGTCGATGCACGATATGGCGAAGTTCTCCCGGGCCACAGGAATAATGTCATGGCCCAAAGTGTAAGCGCCTGACACATCAGCTTTGATATCACCACCCGTCCCACCACGTATTTTCAACACAGGCTCCACACCACCAGGTGACGTTGCAGCACCATCAGCGAGGTTGTTCAACCTAGTGAACGATGCAGAAGATGGCATTTGTGTACGTGCCCGCGGGGAAGATAACCTGCGCGTGGTGGAATTCACAACCGCAGCTGCCACGGTCGAGACATCATATGCATTTTGACCGTTCACTGTGCTGGACGTTGTGACTACGGTGTTTTGGCTGTCTGTGTTCAGACGATACAGGCGGGAACCTTCGAGAACGATGTTCACCATCCTACAAATGACTTCGTCCGAAACGTGAGGTTGTCCCATGTGAAGCACCACATCAGTTTCGATGGTTGTCAGCACGGATATGTCGAAAGCTTCGTCCGCAGACAGCTCTTCGTTTGATAGCGAGGAAGGAGCTTGACTGCAGATATATATGGAGAAGCGGATGGTCAATGGACAAAACTCCTTAGCTAAGCGTGTCAACATTTCTAAGTCCGCAGAGCTCTCGCATACCTTATGGGGAGTAAGAACGCTTCGAAAATGTCCAAGAGACATCTGTAAATAGACTCAACCATATCGAGAGGAAGATCTGAAACGGAGCCCACCACAGGAGAAGATATTAGACTCTTCGTTTTGGCACGATAGACGAATAGGAGAATGTTCGGAATATCAGAGCCCTTGCCCCTGTGGAATCACCACCACAACACATACCCTTGATGAATAAGTTGAGTGCATCAAGCCCCAACCGCACAACAGCTATAAACGACTGCGCCGCACACTTCCACAACGGTGTCGAATCCTTCTGTCCAACCGCTGGACAATCATACTTTGCACGCATGGGTTCCCCAAGGCTCTCCAAAATCTGTTCAAACACCCCTCCCGAATACACAGGCCGTAGTCGAGCGTACTTCTCAAACAGCGTGACAAGGGCGACCATGCTCCTCTTCGAAAGGGCGATGTATGTGAAAGTCTTCGCACTCCCAGCAGCAGCGCTGCCGCCGGAGTTCATCGACATCGAGAAGTCGGATGCTAGGTCGCCTGAAGCCTTGTTGTTGGTGATGTTGTTCGTTAATGATTGCATATATCGTTGTCGGACAAATGGCAACCGGATCAATCCAGCAACCGTTGACAAAATTAATTCAGGCGCCCCTTCAATATCATGGATTCCCTTCGTTCCGCTGCCTACCCCACTGTCGTTGTTGAGTTCCGGAGCGAGGAAGTCCAAGATCGTTTGTTGCAAGGTGGTCATTGTCTCCAAATCGTTTGACAGATCACGGTACCGCCCCGCAGGACCAGCAACCGGGTTCGTGTGGTAGAGAAGGAGAGCGGACAGTACGGAAAGCAACCTCCGAAGTTCAAACGTTCCAAAATAGTCCTTGATGACGTCATACAGATCTGGGAAGACTGATACATAGGCTGAGAGGGCTTCCTGCGTGAAGTTCCCGTGGAGTATCCTCGGCCTCTCGTTCAGCGTCTTCAGGAAAGTGGAAGTATTGGATGTGATCGATGGGGTGTTATGTGATGTGGTGCTGATGGTGGTATTGATAGCACTCCCGTGGAGGGACGGATGTGCGAAGTTCGCTACGGGTGATCCTCTCTCTGAACTCTCTCCGGTATTCAGAGCAGGGAACAGCCTTGGCGTGTTCTGCCCGCTGGTGAATTCATCTGATCGACCCAGAATGCCCACACCAATAGCTTCCCAAACCTCCCACGCAACTTTCCAAAGATCCACGGCCCTCTTCTGTACGTTTTCGGGAAGCTTTTTCGGTTCACTGTCAGCATCACCGCCACTTCCTGCAGCTGCTCCCGTTGACCTCTTTCCCTGTGCAACGAAATCTTTGGGATACCGTACTAGCGTTCTCAGCGACTTTACAGCCGCCATCGCCACCTCCGCGCTCCCTTCAAGACACCAGTCCTTAATGTAATCCAAAAACAGTCCCCAAGCCCTATCGAAACCGTCCCCAAGGTCGATCAATACAGCAAGGAAGTCAGTGAACGATTTAGTAACCCCAGAGAGCGTCAACACCTTCGTTTCATCCCACTGTTTTGCAGCCGTATTCCGAGAATGGTGCATGACTACACTTCCAGATGTGCCGGATTTCGACTTAACCGGACTACTTCCCTCAGAGCCTCCTCCGCCGGTACCAGATGCAGATGACGCTGCTGCAACTTGCTGCACCCGACCAATGATTTCCACCCTGTCACTCGAAACTTTTACTCGCTCGAGCAGCGGGAATAGCACGTTCCATATGCACTCATCCCAGGCTTCGAGCGTGAGCCGTTGACCGTTCATCCCGATCGTCCTGAATAATGTCTGGTTGGCCGAGTTTCGAACCTCAGGACGAGGGTCGGAGCATAGCTGTGAAAGATGGGAAAGAATGACCATCCACAAGACGTCCATGGTTTTGGTTGTGACAGGCCCTTCGAGGAGTTCGACGTTCCTAGAACGGCTGTTTTTGCTTCGTAGTCGCGGTGGTGAGCCCGACAATACCCGCGTCAATGAAGAGTCGTCCGACTGAGGTTCCGATGCCACTGGATGAGTGCCGGGGGATGCAGACTCCGAGGAGGAACCGAGACTCGCGGATTCAGCAGTACCAGCGGGCGCAGCAGAAGGATCTTGTGTCCGGCTTTTCTCCAGCTCCTGCCGCTTCGTCAGCACGAAATCAGACACAGACCACAACAAACCCACGGCGGTCAAGCTGATATTCAAATCGTCCTGCTGTGAACCAAAACTACCCAGAGTTTCAATGCACTGAAACAAAACCGGTGGAGACAAAAGCGCCAAAAAGTCCGTGCAGATCAGTTGGAGGCAAGGAAAGGCGACTCGAATCAGCATTGCTGCCTTGCCTCCTCCACTCCCACCGCCTCCTACACCACTCGCAGCGCTTTCAGATGCCATGACCGTTGCAACAGCTGCCGAAACAGCTGCTGCATCACCAATCGCGCCACCCATATCCGCAACCACCCCAGCTTTAGCATCTGCCACCGAAACATGCTTTTTCTTGAGCCTGCTCGCGCTGACAACGCTCCGTACGATGTCGAAAATGAGCTTCCACCCACGTGTCAGATTCTGCCCAGAAGTCTGCAACATCTTGTTGAGCGTCTCCAAACCCCACTTTTGCACGTCGACAAACCACGGTCCACGCACAACCTTTTCGCGCTCTTCTACAGCTTCCGGGGACGATATGACCGTGTCGACAAGCAGGAGTCTCTTAAGAGGTTCCAAAATCTTCATCTCCACCTCTTCTGCAGTTGTTCGGGGCGCCGTCGAGGTAGGGCTTACACCGACTCCAACTTGAACAGCGCTCGTCAAGATCTCACTAAGTGTCTGGCACACCTGCACTCGGATGGAAACAGGGCATGTCGGGCAATGCGCAATCTCGATTAGCTGATTGATGATGATATCCCAAACCTGGAACGGTTGCGATGCTCCGGTTACCGAACCACGACCAGCGCTATCCTCTTTATCGCGATCGTTGCTTCCGTCCTCCAGCCTATGGGAGATAAGCCTTGCGATGTTCGACAGGGCAACATCCTGAAGCTTTGCAACCGCAAAAGACTTTTCCTCGGCAACTTTCATCGAATCCTTGGAACCGGCTGCATTGACGACTGCCGTGGCCGCTGTGGTGGATCCAGTCGCAGAATCACGAGCCAGGCGACACAAAGCCCTCACAAATTCGGCGAAGCTGCGATCATCCATCGACTTGGAAGACTCAAATAGCCTCTTAATAAACATTAAGAGAATAACGAACTGGTTGTCCAAAAGTGCGTTGGATTGCTGGTTCATCATTGCTCCTCCTCCGAACAAGGCGGGGTTTAGCGGTCCTGACGTGCTGGCCCCCGAAAGAGAGCGCTGTCGGTTTTCCTTCAGTGCTGCAATAGCCGGAAGGACGACCTCGTCATTCTTGAGAAGGGCGGCGGAGCTTGATTCTCTCTTCCCCATCTTGCCTGTCGAAATAAGCCCATCTGCAATCTGAAGCGTTTCCAGGATCATATACCAGGCCTTATCCTCAAGCACCGCATTCAGAACCTGGGCGACATTCAACAGAGCTCGGAGGCAGAGACAGTTGCGGTCATGTAGGACCAAGGGCAGAGATCCGCGTGCAAACGTCGACGTATTACTTAGTCCGCTCGTCACTTGAAGTGATCCAGCGACGTCAAGACTGATCGAGGTTGGGTTCGGAACGCAGACCTTACATAGTGAGCCGAGAAAAGCATCCCTCTGTGCATTCAACCCCAGGAAACCAACAACGTTTGTGAAGCTCTGGTAGGCTTTCACGACGAGGAAAAAGATATCGTCGTCGATGGAGGCGGTAACCAGGAAACTGAGGGCGGCCAGAACTGCCGACCACGAGCTTTTGGGCATCTCGATTGACAGAAGGATTTCCTCGCGATCTTCTGGTGTCACTTCCT
The DNA here is from genome assembly GCA_027596845.1 of Quaeritorhiza haematococci. Taxonomy (NCBI): domain Eukaryota; kingdom Fungi; phylum Chytridiomycota; class Chytridiomycetes; family Quaeritorhizaceae; genus Quaeritorhiza; species Quaeritorhiza haematococci. Next base: position 30,428 of record JADGJF010000026.1, on the reverse strand, counting down.
CCTTCGGTTTTTGCAGCAAGGGCAACACGTGAGCCGCCATGCCCTCGACCAAGTTGGTGAGGGCGATGATCGTAAGGTAGATAATGTAGGTGTCGGGAATTGGTGGGGGTTCCCCCTTGTCCAGTTGATCTAAGCTGAAATCAGCAAGATGTAAGTCAAATAGTAATGGTCGGCGGTGCACCAGGGCTATGTAGCAAATCATCATGGAACACGCGCAAACGAACTTGTGACAACAACATGGGAAGAACAAAAATCGGATCTGATTTCCCTCCAAGCTTACCATTGCATTTTCACCGTCGCAGCTGAAACAGTCAATGCGTACTGATCAACAGCTGGGGGACCTAGAGCTGCAGACGACGAATCTGGGCTCGTGACGGCTGGTCCAACGGGTGTGAGCAACAAGTAAGGCCGTTCGGAGACGATGATGCGACTGAAACCGGTTACCATTTCGTGGATGATCTTGGTGGAATGGTCTTTTGCGTCGTATACTCGGTATAAGGATCTTTTTCAAGATAGTAAGATGAAAACAAAGACGAAGGCGAGATAATTGGTTAGGAGCAGATTCGGCCGTATGGTCGACATTCCGTGGGCCCTTAAGTGACAAAACTCTACACTAACCTGATGAGACCACCTTCGGTGCACAAATCCTTGTAGGCCTCCATGACCAACACACGCTGCCATAACGGAGCATGATCGGGCTCAAGTAACTTGATGAACATCGACAAGAAAATCTCGCACTCCATCATCTATGAGTAGCAACAAACGGGGTTAAAACATACAACAGACATTGTGCGACTTTTTCGGACGTGACAAGGATCAAGCGAGGACGTAAATCGAACGAGATTGGACACCATACCAAGGTATCGTGGAAGTGTTTGATTATGATCTGGACGACGCGCATCAACCGTACAGTCAAGGGATATTCGTTCTTCTCGGAAAAGGACTTGATGACTAGCGGACATCCTCGATCTTTCAGCAAGGACAAGAGCTCCGGATGCTGCATTTACGAAGAGAAGACACACACGACCAGCAAACACCGGTTACGATAGCCGTCACAATAACAGGACATCGCACAATAGATGAAAGGCAGATCTATTTTGGAAATCATACGCACCGATTTGAACAGCTTGTAATGGTTCGAGAGTATAGATTCGATCAGCTCCAACCCAAAGGTTTTCGGCAACGAGTTGAGTCTCAAAAACGACACCGACTCTCCATTCGTTAATAAACATAGATCCTATTTTCGACCATTCCAGGAGCCCAGTGAGTAATTGTTCGCCGTGAGGGAATAAGTGTAATCACATCAGGAAGACTGTAACGTGGCTGATAAATCAACTTAATACTGCAAAAGATGCAGATAATGGAACCCCACCTGAAATAGAAAGTATGCGTCTCGGGCACACGCTTTGAGGGTCCCGATATTTACATATTCCTTTGATGAGTGGGATTTCTCAACTGGAAAAGGAGGTAAGAGTGAGAAAAGGGACCTTTGCCCTGAAGTCAAACTCCTTTGAATTGGCACCAAAAAGAACTTACTCGTTGGAGGGCCTCCATGCTTAGTGTCTTCCTGCACGACTTTGTCGAAAACATGAATTACCAATTGTCGCAAGGTGGCAGCGGCTGTATTGTTCACGACTGGCGATTTGGAATCTTGTAGACGGAAGCATAGGAGGAGGGCCTTGAAACAAGACGGGGTGACATTTCCGCCAAGTCGGAAAGAAAGAATTGTCCACGGTTACTAAGAGCCCCACCCAAAGTCAGAAACAAGCTTGACATTTCATACATCAGCGAGGATTTCATTGTGTATATTCTCGTAATTCGTCAGGAGCGGAAGAACCGTTTGAAGGATTTTGAGTTGAAGATCGACGCCGCTTGTAACAACATCCGACAGTGTCCTCAGCACAAGCGTGATCGATGCCTTCGTTTTCAAAATACGAACGGGAAAATTGATTGAAATAGAGGGACATTTAGCAAAAGTTCGTGGTAGACCCTTTTCTTGGCTCACAAGTAGTCAATTCAAACTCCGATCATTTTCCGCACCTCAGGAACCGCCTGATGAGAGATCAATCTGTGCAAACACCCGACAGCGATTGGGGTAAGTTTCGAATTCTTAGTTTCGCACGATAGGAGAAACGGACGCAGGACATCGTCTGTTTTTGATAACTCTGAAGTCGTCAAGGGAAAAAAAGAAACCAAAATTCCGATTTTAACGAAAGGTGATGGAACCGTAAGTACATATTGTCCCAACCCAACCGATATGGAAAGGAAACAAGCCGCCGAAAGGAATGTCCCCAAGTAGAGCAACGACCCTACAACCTGTGGCAACAATGTCTACGCCGGGAATTGTGTTATTGTTCGCCCGTTCCTTTAACGCACGAAGTATGTATATCAATCGTTCGGCGGCCTGCGGAAAGACGGTAAGGAAAAAATCAAAATATCCATTTACTAACGATCTTCAACAACGCAATTTCTCCATATTTTTGAATATGCGAACGAAAGTCTCGCATGCAGTGGCACCCCCTCCAAACCCAAGTTGCAACATCATCAAAGCTCATGAAACCTCTCCAGACCCCAGCCAGATGCACGTAAGCGGCCAGCGCAGCGTCATCAAAAAGCAACGCTCCACTGATCGAAATTTTGTCGAACCATGAATAGGAAGGCTTCCATATTTGCCACGAAGTTCACCAGGCCTCCACAAGAAGCAACCACCAACGGAATCCTCCCTTCCAGACCCCACCCCGATTTTTCATACACCGATCTTGATCATGTTCTCCATCGCAGCCAATGCTTGTAAGCACATCAAGCTGCGTCGTCCATGCCGGTGTCAAAGGGTTAATTACCTCTTTAATCTCGGGATGCTTCCGCCTCGCCTCGCTTGAAAGGGTGAGCAGCTCATTTTGGAGGAATGTAGCCAGACCACTGCTCATTGTGAATTCACGGGGAAGGTAAGGGTACCTGTCGCCCTATTCTAGGTGGGGTTTGCTTGGTGGAATGTTGTCGTTTGCCTGTCGTCTTATTCGCCGTACCTGTTCACACCCCGCAGTTGTTTTGTGGCACAGGTCCTGGCACACAAGGTCCAGGGGTCGACGTTCATTGGGGGCAATTTGAAGTTCCAAAAGGGCAGAATATGTAAACATTCCACGTCTTTTAAGCTGAAAAGACTTGAAAGTAAGTGTTTTCATTCCGTCATTCGACCCGGAAGACAGATATCTTTTGACATTCACTTCGATGCTCTGTCTTGGCACGAACCAACACGCGTCCTTGATTATCTACAAGAACTAGCCAGAAGGCAAGCTTACAAGCAATGGAATGCCTGCATCCCCGAAGATCTAAATGTCTCGTAGATTACCATGATCCCAAAATATTCAGGTCCTGAGTTATCTATCCATGTAGCATGGATTATCAAAGACTTTGAGAGTTCAAAGCGTTGCCAGCTTCATTGCGACTTCATGCAACCTCCGTACTGACGTACTGAGAGTTCGATTGGGCTGGAATGAGTGAATAGGTTGGCATATCTAGTTTCTCGTTTCCTTGTTTTCGTACCCATGAGTATTGGCTCCCCCTAGCACCCACCATAAACCCATTAGCCTTCCTATTTGCGTCTGGTTTGGATGTAGTACAGCGGCCAGTCACCAACCCAGACTCATCCCCACGTCAATACTACATCAAATAGTCAAACAATGGCCTCGAACGTCGCTCGCAGCCTCGCCAAAATCGCCCGACCAACCCCTTCGACGACCGCATTCTTACTATGCGACATTCAAGAGCGATTCCGTGGCTTGATTTATCAATATCCTCTTGTTATCAACACCGCGTCAAAGATGGTAGGCTGAAATGTCTTTCCATATGGGGGGTGGGGTCTGGGGATATGCGGGAGAGCTGTGGCGAAAGGATTTGTCAGGTTCATCATCATGGGGCCGATCGTGATCTGTCTATATGAATCGAATATTGACCTTCCTTTCCACTTTACACTGCAACTACAGGTCCAGGCTTCTAAAATCTTGGATATCCCGCTCGTCGTCACCGAGCAAAACCCCAAAGGTGCGGATCTCTCTAATTCCCTTCGTCCTCAATGCCTCGTCATATTTAGTGAATCCCTTTCACAATGGCCTTAACCAATTGCCACAGTTCATTCACTACCTTTTTTCTTCAATCCTCAAAATTTCCAGCCCTTGGGAAAACGGTGTCAGAACTTGATGTGACTGCTGCCGCATTGGTCGATGCCAAGACCAAATTCTCGATGCTCACGCCCAACGTGCAACAGTACTTCACAAGCGTTCCACACGTGCAGAACGTGGTTCTCTTCGGCATTGAGGTGAGCGAACATGTCGTCGAGATGATTGCATGGTTTAGGCCACGTTTAGTCACGGAAATTCGTTTTTCTGACCGTCAAATCTTACTTTCTTACAGTCACACGTCTGCGTCCTTCAAACGTGTCTTGATTTCCTTGAAAACAACTACAACGTCTTCGTACTCGTCGATGGAGTCTCATCCATGAACAGCGGAGAGAGGGGTATTGCATTGAGCGTAAGTACATCTGAAATTCCTGTATTTCGCGTCCGATTCCTGTTCACCCGAACCAATTTCATGTGACATACAAGCTGATTGACAAACTCTCGATTTTAGCGAATGGCCCACTCCGGAGCAACCCTGACCTCCTCGGAATCCATTCTGTTCCAACTCATGCAAGACGCCAAGCACGAGAAGTTCAAGCTCATCTCGAATTTGGTCAAGGAGACCAAGGACAAAACGAAGGATGCCGTGACGGAATTGGGCGTGTCGACTAGTTTTGTTCATGCTTCTTTGTAAAAATTACGACCAAACATCCCAATGGATTAAGGAAGTTGACTGAGAAAGATAACAAGATGTAACAACAAATGTCAAGTATGTCATGTAAGGTCCATAATAAATGGCCGACAGCGAAGTATGTATTTGTTTCCCCATATTGACCAAACGCAACGAGAACCTGAAACCTTGATCATCACACAGCAGCCGGTATCAACATCTTTCCCAAGAACCCCCTGAATCCTACTTTGTGGCAAGTGGTCGACTCGGACGTGGCCTTTATCAACTTACCGTACGAACTCCTGCTATTTGTTTCGTCTTGTTTACTGCATTGTTTACGAAGCATTCGTGACTGTTTTGGTTCGCTTCAAAAACCTCCGGTGGGCTGGGTACAGCCTGAGAGCAGTCGAAATCTTTCAGTTTTTGGCAATGCTTGTGCTTCGTGGATAGCTGAACCAGCTGTAACTTGCCATGGCCGCCATCTCTAGGCGGACTGTGGGTAAAAGACTGCCTCTGGGACTTCATGGACGACAACAACTTGAAAGACACTTTGAATTCCGATTCGCGTGAGACTTAGTTGATCGGTGGTCACGGTTCTAGGGTTTGTGGGGGATCGCGCTTATAGTCGAGAGAGAGTCAGTGAACAGACGAGCACGAAATACACAATGGAGCCGAGTCCGTGAAGAACTGTGAAATTAAGATAAGAAAGAGAGAAGTAAGACCGAGAATTCAATAGAAAAGGTACTTGTTGGTCTTGGGAAGTCGGGAAAAGTCCTCTCTGCAGTGTCTGTCATTGCTTCGAAACTCCCTGTTGCCATCAGTTCCGCCAGTCTGGCGGAGTACTCCTCCTCCTCCTATGTGGCTTTATCTTTCTTCTCCTTGCCAATACTATCGTCTCATACGATTCGTATGCCCATGACCATAACTGAAGGGCATCGGACAAGAATGGAAGAACGAAGGTTTCACTGAGTCGGAGTTTGAAAAAGTGTGACGTGTGTTACAACCCAAATAATATTGAACCCAGCTCTCATTTCTAAACACCTTCTATCCTATCTTCTAAACCCACAAACCTCTCACAATGTTCTACCTACGACTCGGCGACGGAAATATTTGGCACCTCCTTCTCTGCCCCCCTCTTGTTTTCGGCATCCCCTCCCAGCTGGACGGACTGCGTCCGCAGCAAATCCACTAAATCCGAGTTCCCGCTGGCTTCCGCCAATCTGAATACCTTATCCTCATTGTGGATTTTCGCACCCCACTTGAACAGCACCTCGACCAACTCCACGTTCCCCATTGCCACGGCCGTGCAGATGGCTTCGTTATCATTGTCGGTAAGATCTGCGCCCCACATCATCAGTCTGGTCACTAAAGCCACGTTTCCACGCTTTACAGCCGCCCGGAGCGCCTCGTTGTTGTTTGCCCCAATATTCGTCCCCTTTCTCATAAGCATGTCAACCAAATTACTGTAATGTACTCGTGCGAAGCTGCCTTCCGCAACGGTTCATCATTGTTGACGTGCAAATCTGCCCCTAACGTCAAAAGGAGCTCCATCATGCAGACATCTCCATATCCCACAGCCATCTGCAAGGCATACTCATTTCTGGCGTGCACATCTGCCCCCCACCTCAACAGAAGCTCTATCAAATCAACCTTGCGACCGATTGCAGCGACAAGAAACACTTCATCGACTTTGGCGTGGATGTTTGCGTCCTGCAGCAGGAATGACTCGACAAGATCCACGTCCCCACATATAGCAGCTGTCCTCAAGACCTCATCATTGTGCATGTCGGCCCCTCAGTCCAGAAGCAACTTCACTAAATCCCAATCCTGACCCTGCAAAGCTATCCGCGAAGGCTCATCATTGTTGACGTGCACATCTGCCCCTTTCGCCAACAGCTTCGCAACAAGATCTTCATCCCCATCAGATACTGCGTTTCGTAGTGCCTCGTTGTTGTTGGTGTCAATCAATTTCTTGTTACGTCGAGCAACAGCTGTGCGAAAGGCTTCGTTGTCCTTAGCATAAACGTTCGCCCCTTTGTTCAACAGAAATCGTACCAAGCGCAAATTCTGAGATTTGGTAGCTCGACGTAACACTTCATCGTCGTTTGTGTGGATGTTCGCCCTGTGAGCCAGAAGGATTCGTACCGTGTCTTGATGTTCGTTCTTTGCAGCCATTCGTAAAGCTTGGTCGTTGCGGGCGTGAACGTCCGCCCCATAGTCCAAGAGGATTCGCACCATCAACGTCAACCCGGAGCTTGCAGCGACTCTCAGCGTTCGGTGGCGACGGAGGCGACGGACCAACCATCTTGCAGCAACTTCCTCGACGACACGGGGTTACAAGATTTGCGACGATTCTCTTGGCGTGGTCCTGTCGGACCGGCTGGCCAGTTAGGGTATAGGTATGTCCGAAAGTCTCGAGGGCAAAAACTTTGGTAGTTTTTGTTTCTTGTGGACATTTTTTTCCTTGTGTCTCATCAACATAACCAACAATTCGACACTTCCTGTTCCACTGGCTGGAAGCATTGCATGAGCTCAATAGCCACAGCATGACCTTATCCGACGGCAAACATGGCCGTTAGATCTCGACGTTTAGCTTCACGGGAATGCATGAGCTCGGCCGTTCATAGGGGATGTTGATCTACGAGGACAATAAGGGCCTGAGAGCGCGCTGTGCGGTCAACTCGTTAGATGCTTGATAGATAATGTGTGATAACCACAGACAATTGTGCTGTAGACCGTGTCAAACTCGATCTTTCTTTTCTATGTTTGCTTAGTTTCACCCTACTTACCATCTTCACCTGTTGCTGTCGTAGTTGCCACTTTGGTTCAGTGTCCTTCTAACTCTTCTAGCCCTTTTCATTCTTCTTCATTAGTTTCATTGTTTGTTTCCTCCAACACTATCTCTGGGGTATCTACATTGGCAGCAGTGTGTATTTGGAATGCATTGCGAGTCGTGGCTACGAGTCAGGCTGCGAGTAGGTACTGTAAATAGTTGCTGAACCTGCTGCGGAGTTTGAAACGGACTGATCTGTTTGTGTGTGTTAGCTGATAGGTGGTACAGTTGAGCACAACCTAGACTCTGTGTGATACAGCCTCAGGACGTGCAACAAACAACTTCGGTTTTGGACTCCAGCCGTCCCACACCAGCAACAACAACAACAACCACGACACCATGGTACGTCGAAACGCCGTTGGCACGGGGAGGTGTTGTCGGCGAGTGGGCCGTCGATGAATGGGTGGATGGATGGATGAATGACCAGATGGCGGATTGACTTGACATGGGATGGATGTGATGGATGGATGGATGATGGATTGGACGGGCTGGGGTCTTGATGGAAGTGGAATGATGACGGGATCTCGGTGTAGTGGGGTCATGCTTTGGGTCATGCTGTTTGTCGGGAAGCTTAGAGTGAACCAACCGCCCAAGTGTTCAGGGTTGCCCTGCTCACTGGATTGATGGCCGGACTGGAAAAGTAAAAAAAGCAGTCCAATCTCACCAGTACTCGTCACTCACTTTGTTTTTCTGTCTTCATGCAGAGCGCCGCCGCCAGACCCGTCATCTCCGTCTACTCCGACTCGGGCGACAAGTCCGTCGTCGCGACCGTCCCCCTCCCCACGGTCTTCAAGGCCCCCATCCGTCCCGATGTCGTTCGCTTCGTCCACACCAACATGGCCAAGAACAAGCGCCAAGCCTACGCCGTCAACGTCGACGCTGGTCACCAGACCTCTGCTGAGTCCTGGGGTACCGGTCGTGCCGTCGCTCGTATCCCCCGTGTCTCTGGTGGTGGTACCCACCGTGCCGGTCAGGCTGCCTTCGGTAACATGTGCCGTGGCGGTCGTATGTTCGCCCCCACCAAGACCTGGCGCAAGTGGCACGTCAAGACCAACTTGAACCAGAAGCGCTTCGCCACTGCTTCTGCTCTTGCTGCCACTGCTCTCCCGTCCTTGGTCCTTGCCCGTGGTCACAAGATCGAGCAGGTCCCCGAGGTATGTTGTAGACCTTGCTTCAGTCGCAAAATTTCCTTTCTCATGGCTATTAGTGCGCGCATGAGAGCTTTGCTTAATGGATTGATCGCATGGTTCTGTGTTGTAGATCCCTCTCGTCGTTGGCAACGGTGTCGAGTCCTTCCAGAAGACCAAGCAGGCTGTCGCCCTCCTCAAGGCCATCAACGCCTACACCGATGTTGAGAAGGTCATTGCCTCCAAGAAGCTCCGTGCTGGTAAGGGTAAGATGAGGAACCGCCGCCACCGCATGCGCCGTGGTCCTCTCGTCATCTACAAGGAAGACAACGGTATCGTCCGTGCCTTCAGAAACATCCCCGGTGTTGAGCTCGTAAGTACACGGTTGAATCGATGTGGAGGAGTTCTGATGTTTGGTGTCGGACATTTTGTGTTTCACTGGCAATGTGGAATATCAAATTGTGATTGAGTTCTTGTCACCCCCACAGTGCTCCGTCAGCGCCCTCAACCTCCTCCAGCTCGCCCCTGGTGGTCACGTTGGCCGCTTCTGCATCTGGACCCAGTCTGCTTTCGAAGCCCTCGAGGGTCTCTTCGGCTCCTACACCGCCGCCGCCGTCCTCAAGAAGGACTACAACCTTCCCCAGCCCATCATGTCCAACCCCGACTTGGCCCGCATCATCAACTCCGATGAAATCCAGGCCGTCGTCCGGCCCGCTGGCTCCAAGGTCACCAAGCGGCCATACTCTCAGCGCAAGAACCCGCTCAAGAACCGTGGTGTCTTGGTCCGTCTCAACCCGTACGCTCAGACCGTGATCCGTCGTGAGGTGCTTGCCGAGAAGGCCGCCAAGGAGGGCAAGCAAAAGAGGCAACAACAGGTGTCCGCCAAGCGTGGTGTCAAGAAGACTGACGCTTTCCTCAAGACCCTCCTCAGCCACGACTCCCAATAAACAAATGATGTAATAGGTGTTCTAATGTATTCTTGATTTGCATATCCGATTTGAAAGAAATAAAAGCCGAAGTGTCCATCTCGTGCAAACCAATGGAATAGAGTTTTATGGCTGTGACAATTGGGCGTCAGTTCATGTTTTCCGTTTGAAAACGTTCGGGCACAACGCTTGGAAAATTCTGCAATGAATTCGGAACAGAACCTAGACCAGCATGTCAGCATGATAAATGGGGACCTCTCCACCAACCTTTTTTGACCCTCCTAATCAACTCCGCACCCCTCGAAATAAGGAAAATTGAAGATAACCGCACACGTAACGAAATTTCTGAAGCGAACAGTTCAGATATTAGTTTGGATATTTTCTCGCTTACATTTACGGAAGAAGACCGCGAGGATAAGAGCAAAGGGGGTATCAAAGCTCTGATTACGGGGTATACGGTAAACCGTGATTTCGAAAAGTAAACCAGCAACATTGGGTTTCTACGGAAGGGAGGGGGGTGATAAGACCTTTCGAAAGGGATGGATGCCGAAAAGAAACCCAAACCCCGTCGAAAAAACAAGGGCGAAAAAAGGCGGAGATGAAATGAACGTACTCTTTCTCCCACCCTATTCTCAACCCAAAGCAACAACAAACCGGTCTTTGACATATCGACCTTCACGAACACTCAACTCAAATCTATGAAAATAACGAAAAGCGAAAAGAAAGAAGAAAAAGAAATAGCGAAAAATGCAAGAATATAAATTAAGGTCTGAAGGGATTGGAGGGAGGGAGGGAGGGAGGAAGAAGCGGGCCCATTATGTTAAGATGCTCCTCCCTCTTTGGTGGTGGTGGGTACTGTACAGGTCTGTGTGTGTTCAAGGGACGAGAGGGTGTGTGGGTGTGTCCCATTACGAGTCGTTGGTGGGGAGAAGCACTTTTAGCCTCTCCATGCAGGATCGCATGAGTTCGATATCAGTCTGGAGAAAGGTGCGTGACAAAGGACGATTAGGTTCTTGTTCATTTCTGAAGTTCTTGCAACGTGATCTTATGTGGCAGAAAGGAAACAGCTCAGCTCAGTTAACTTACCGTTGTGAATTTCAACGCTTGGATTATATCGTCTTCAGCGATGAGGCAGTTGGGGTCGTCCATATCGACTACCAACAGCAAAGACGCCGCGGCAAGAACTGCTGGGGTGTACTTGATGCACGAGTAGTCTGCACATAAGTGGGTACCGAGCAACGCCGAGAAGTATGGTGAGCATCAGAACTGACGGGATGTGCAATTCCAAGGTGCAAGAGAAACTATATTTACCGAAAGTAGCTGCTGTCAAGTATTTCTCGGCTTCTTCCATGATGGCGTCGACAAGTTTCGATGTCATCGGGCTTTGGGCGCTCTCGTATGCCAACAGGATCTCGTGTAATATCGCCTTTTTGAAGTAAATTGGTTGTATTTGGGGTGCAAAGGGACGGAAAGGTGAGCAGTTTGCAACATGTTCTGAAGCGTGATTTTGAAGTAAATTCATTAGATTGTGCGCAATGAAGGAGAGAATATCGACATTACCTGCGGAGTTGTCACAACCACCTTCCATTCTAGCTCCGCCAAGACTCTGCGCTCAATTCGCTGAACATATCCAGCAAACAAGAGATCATGGCACAATTAGCAAAAGAGACCAACGGCGACAGCCCATTACAAACTTCAGAGCAGGACACTAAAACAACAATCAGACAGTATACACACCTTTATATCCTTCGTAGACAACTTCGTAAACCTGTTCAACATATACGCACTATGCGCAAAGTCCCCAGACAAGGGCTCACGACACTCCTCCGAGAACTTGCCAGCAACGTAGAGGCACCCAAGGGCCGCAAGGAAGCGCTGGGGGTTTCGGCAAACCTTGACCTTGGAGAAGTAGCGGTCTAGGTAGTTTGTTGCAATGTAGAGGGTTTCACCCTGATATTCGTACTCTTCGACAAGCTGGAACATGAAATCAACAAGATCTGCGGCGATTTGGGAAGGTTGTGGAGTATATAGGAAGGAGAAGTGAGAACTGTGAGCACGTGTCTTTCGCTAATTTTGTTCATCGAATGGAAATAAGGATCTTCACCTTTCCGCGCGTCCTGCCTCCATCTTGATTCTTGCTTCGTCCTCAAATAATCTGGATCGGGCATGTGGCCCGCTTGACTCTCCAAAAGATTGGAAAGTTGCTTCCGCGGCTTGAAAGGTGGTCTCCCCGTTGCTGTTCCTTCTGAACTCGTGTCGGATCCAAACAGTTCATCGGGCTCGCTGGTGTTTTCCTTACTGAACGCAGCAGTTGTGTCTGACAGATCGCTGGCGGTGCTCAAATTAGTCTGCGAGTCTTCAAGATCATCGTCGCTGTCGTCAATCACAATAACTTCAATTGGTTTCGTTTCTATCGGTCTTTCGAAAGGTTTCATGCATTGGATTTCGGCTGCGGGCAGAGGACCATTGTACATGTTCGCCGGATGCTCGCTCGGAGTCGGTGATGGCGACTTCATGCCGCTCTGATAAGCAACAGGAGGCTCATGAATGCTGGTTGTCGAAGAAGATGCGTAGTAGGTTTGTGAAAAATCGACACATCCGTAAGATGTCTGGGAACTCGACGGAACAGTCGGAACATATTCACGATCCATCAATCCCTCAGAGACGCGATTTGGATCGACGACGACGGTTTTAGTGGGTGAGAGAGGGGTCAGATACGCCGCGAAGAATGCGTCATCACCCGACGGTGGGGATCGCGATGGCCGGGGCGTGACGACGGACATGATTGGCGGCAAGACTATCCTTGAAGGGGAACTCGTCCATCTATGTACGTCGATGGGTGGCAATTTCAACTGCTCTGGGTCTGAGCTAGCCTGGACGTATGTATATGGCTGAACAGATGTCGACACGTTCGGCAGTCCTAGAACTTGATCAGGTGCAGCGGCGATATTTCTACTGTCATCTTCGGCCTCTCCGAACGGAACATACGTATACCCTCGTTTGGTTGCTGGTTCCAGCTGCACCGGGAGACGCTTTCGAGGACCATCCGTCGATCCCGTGCGGCCACGTTTCGGCATTTTTGAGATTGACTCGCGACGGGGTTTATGGATATTCAACAAGCGAGAGCTTTCCGAGAGCGCTGGTGATCGTTTCCGACCTATAATTGAGTGTGGTATGCAAGCATGACAAGTGTTCGAAACAAGTGAGAACGACGAACTCTGATTCTCTTGGGCGATTTAGACGATGGGAACTGAAAAGGAATACGAAGTTTCTTCCAAAACCCCGAAGCAATAGCAAACGATTGCACTTCCCCCCCAAATCGGAATGAATCGCAAGTTCTGGGACCATTACAAAGAATAACGAAAAAGAATGAAGGGAAAGTGAACCTTATCAACAGCTCTTGCTCCCAATCCCTTGTACGATAGTTTCCTTTCCCCCTGTCCGACTTTTTTGTGGGAGGTGAATGGTGGGCTGATTGAACCCAGGGCCGAGGAGAAGTTTTTTTTCGCTGGCTCACAACTGGTGACAACTGGTGAAGGGGAGTGGTGCAGCTATTTCCTAACGAGTGCGAACGCTGATGGTGGAAAGCTGCGTCTTGTGAACTGTTGGGCCAGATCATTGAAGAGACGGTGATGAGCGCTGTGAACACCTTCACACTTCTCCACCCTTTCCATTCTCGATACTCACGGTAAAAGTGCAACCGCAGACTTTCGACGACAGTAAAACGTCTTTGTTCGAGTGTTAACTAGGCGGAGGATAGCACTGGGCACGACTTTCAGAAACCAAAGGTCGGATATGGTTTGCGATTCGATTTCGAGGGGTTGAAGCAACACAGTCGTTTGCGTACACACAAGAGTGCGAAAAGTAGGTCTTTCAAGTGGATTTTTGGACGTGATTGACGGGTTTTCGAAGACAAGAATATGGATGTGGATGTTCTTCTTCTGATTGGGAGCAACAGAGGTCTGTGACTCTTATTACTCTGGCAGATCGCCTTGCACTTCGTGACTCCAACGACCAGTAGTTGACGGGCGGCGCGGGCACGTGGTGATGTGATGGTGAACAAATGAGTGACTTCGCGGTGACGGGAGATGGGTGAAAGAACTATGAAGCGCAGAGGGGAACCTAGTGTCGAGCACCCCCAGAAGTGAAGAGGCGAGGCGGGGCCCGGAACAGTAGTGAGCAATCGCACAATCCACGAGACACACGTTCTTTTTGACTCTCTCTGTGTTGCAGCAGCTTGTTGCGACCATGTCGTGTTTTTGTGCCACTTTGTAACGCAGCGTCGGAGTTCGAAGTTTGAACTAATAACCATCACGGCGCTCACGTACGGGTTTGCCAAAAAAATCCACGGCAACGGCCAAAAAGGGGGTTCCCCCATTTATCCTCCACGAGCGTAATAAATACCATTCCATATTGCTCTCATCATGAGAGTAAAGAGTTGCATCGTCATGGTGCCATGAATTTCTTTCTCCCCGTCTCTTCAGCATTCCTCAACTCATCACCGCCCACCTTAGTGTTGTCCGTGCCGTTGATCCTCAACAAAAAGTCGCAATTAGGCACCCATTATCCTCCCCCAAGATCGTGTCCGTTTATATCCAACAGGTTCTATCCTACTTCTGTAACAATGCCTGAAGGCTGTTCTCTCGAGGAATCGTGTCATATCACGACGAGCAGCATCAACGGCTTGTTGTACCGCTTTCGTCCGCACGAAACCCCCATACTTCGCGGTTGGAGCTCATTTGGGGTGCCTTGCAAACAGTCGATGGTTCCTACCACCTATCCCCTCCTTGAATGCTTGCCCGTATCTGTGCTGTCGGTACCAGTCGTCGCTCATGTTCACGTATACCGATGTGGTAAACCGACAAAGCAAAGACCAGCTTGGCCCTCGGACTGGCAACACAATTCGTCCGGCCTTCCCCTCCCCGATCGATTGCAGCCATGTGCGCATGCGGTTTTATTCGGCGGCCTCTTCTTCGACTTCTTCCGTTTCCGGAGGAGGCCAGATTTCTTGAGTGATTTGGATCATTTCTTCCAACTGCTCCTGTGAGAATCGCGTTTCGCATTCTTCGATCACCTATGCGAGTTTTGTGAAGGAGCCATGACACGACCAATAAGGAGTGAGAACACATCAGATCAAACCGTCTCATAATCTTGACGGATCGCGTTGGAGAGTATTGCTCACCAAATATAGCTCCACCAAGCTCCCAGGCTTTAGGTTGACCATCTGCAGTTTTTCTCCTTTCGTCAGGTGAAATTTGTTTATCGACTTCATATACTTTGATACTTCTTCCATTGTCTGATTACTGGACGGCGATTTGGACAAATATTGCAGAACCTATACACACCGACCCAAGATTAACGAATAAGTGAGTTCACAGAAATGAATATGCTTTTGTATGATATCGTCACCGCTTGAGCGTTTCCGATACATAGCACCCCCCTGCGCTTGCATCCCCCACTTACAGGCCACTACACGCAACGGCACATACCTCAAACTCAACCGTCAGCAGGTCCTGATATTCACTCCCTTTCTGTGAAGATGCCAGATCCTCTCGTCGGTGAGCATCCATATCCTTCAAGAACATTTCCACCTCTGAATTCGAGACTTTCGCGCAAAAAGGGTGAGTGGATGTCAGTCAAAGAAGAAAATGGACGAGGTAAAGGAGAGGGAACGAAAATGAACACAACGAGGTCCGTCGTGCGATAGGATCCCTGCCCCATTGCCCACTTTCAAAACTCTGAAGGTTTCAACTCAACAAGAAACAAGAAAGTCTTTGGATTTCAACTTACGTTCTGCGCTCCGGACCTCCAACACCTCCATGACTGCTGCTGGGCGCCGCCGCTATCCAGAAAATGAACCAAGAACCTGCTCAACACTGAGGGAACACAGTCGATTTTGTACTACACATTGCAACAATGACTGACGCTGGCATGACACTGATCAAACAAGGCGCTGAAGCGGTATGCCATCTGTACATTCTTCCCTGTTTTTACTTCTGGCATGGTTCTCTGGGAAGAGGAAAGGGCCTATAAGGTGTATTTATTGCGTTATGCTCGTCTTGTCTGAACAACGATTTTCCGGGCCCCTCACTCCATATTGTAATATGTTAATCGGAACCTCACATAGCGAGTGTACTCGATACCCTTCCCTCCCAGCACCGCAATCGTAAAAGAACGGTTCAAGAAGGCCTACAGACACCCAATATTAGATGAAAAGCTTACAAGCCGGAGAGTCATACAGGTAGCTAAAGTCGTCGCAGGCAGAACAACATTCCATATCTTTCACAACGTGTTTCCGCATGTCAGGGCATGCAACGCCACTTTCGTTGATCGCAAGCGTTCCGTTTTCTTTGGATCAATTTGACATTTTCGAGTGCGTGTGATCATAATGCTTTTTCTGATTTGGGATGTATCTCTTTCCTTCTTTTTGGTTCTTTGTTCGATCATATTCAGGAGGCGCGATGTCTACAAAAATGTCGAAAAGCCGGTGTAGATACGCCCACAGTATATTTAGTTGACGTACAGAACAGTTTGATCTATATGGAGCAGATTGAAGGGCAGACGGTACGGGATTTCATCGCACAAGACGGACAAGGTGCGCATCAATCATCTTTCCTCCTGGTATCCCAGTCCTTTCATCTTACGCTTTTATGAGATGTTGATGATTTTACTTTTTGAACAGTTCATAATTGTTGTTATTCCCATTCCCTTGTAGACGACCAGCTAGCACAAAAAGTCGGGGCGGCTTTAGCCTCAATGCATAATCTCGATATCGTCCACGGTGATCTCACGACTTCGAATATGATGTTGCGGCCCAACAAATCCTTGGTATGTCAACCGCCTGGCATCTTTGCACAAGACACCATTTTTTGCACACCATGGCAACCTTCTCACTGAGACCACACTGTTAATTGTTGGATAGGTCCTGCTGGACTTTGGTCTGGCTCAGATATCGAACATGGTTGAGGATAAGGGTGTGGACCTCTACGTTTTGGAACGGGCGTTCTTGAGTACGCATCCGAACAGTGAAGAATTGGTGTGTGATCGATTTCGGTGTTGTTTGAACTTGATCCATGTGGTTTTCGTTGTCCTAATACCTGTTGCGCCCAAAAGTTCGCCTCGATATTAGATCACTACAGTCAATCGGTGCGCGATTCCAAGGCCATCATGAGCAAACTTGCAGAAGGTACGGCAACTTGATTTCGGATTTGGATCACATCGGACGGAAAATCTGACTGGAAACTCAATTCCCCCTTCCTCCCGACTTTTGCCATTGTCACTCCTCTAGTCCGAAGACGGGGACGGAAACGAACGGCCTTCGGATAAATGTGCGGTGCATTCGACACAGACCACCCTCAACCCTCCCTTGTATCATCACTGTACGATAAAACAACAAACAATCCGTCCGCTCCACCAGACAACTCAATAATAGAATGTACCATGACTGCAACAATCGATGTCGACAAAATTGTCTGTATTCGATGACAAAATGAAGACCCAGAAAAACAAAAGAGGGTATATACGTCCAACCACAACGGAAACATGGAGAGGGACCGGATTAACCAGATTACATTAAATAGCTCGAAAAGGTGACGAGTTTCGTTGGGGTGGAGTGTGTTGATAGGGCATTATCGAGGAATCGACTACATTTTCGTCTGCTGGTGGAGTCAAAAGAAAAGCGGAATGAAATGCAAACATTCAGACCAGCTTTCATTGACTAAGATATATGCATCCTTTGAAGCACGACGACGGGAAAATCGACCATCCACTGCTCCTTTCCCTACACCAAGATCCTTTCTTTCCTAACCACATTAAAAGAGGGTGCAAATCAACGAACCAAGTTTTCCCCCGATCATCCCTTGTGGTGGTCCCCCTTGCCCCACGCACGCTCCGGATCGACAAGCGGATTGGATTGTGCGAGGAAAGTTACCGCCCACCTGCGTGTCAAACAGAGCGCGAAAACAGATAGAAAATTTAGACAAATCCAGGAACGATCCGTTGAAAGAATAGACTAGAGGCTGTTCTTAGTATCCAAAAGTGGACGAGACGGGTAAAGAAAAGAAACGGTTACTGTCACGTACATGGTCCATAAGCACACCGCCGTCAGGATGATGGACGTCCGCCAGACGCTACAGACATCGAAAAGTGAGAAAGTTTAGCTTCGGCCGTAGTCAAGTTCTTCAGAAATAAAAAACTCTTGCGGTGTTGAGGCTTCATGCAGCAAAATGTCTCCGAGAAACCACCAGCGCAACGTCCCAACAGTTCCACCAAAAATGTTTAGCCATGTACTTACACCTGGTCAGGACCCTTCGGAGCGACAAAGTATAGTATTGTCGCCACCATGGCGAAGAACAAGAACACTAGGAAGATGAATAAGCCGTCGGACATGGTTGGTCAGCAGGTGCGAACCCCGCGACAAGAGGTCCCGTGAAGTGTATGGAGATGTGGTTGGTGAAGTCAATCTGCCAGCTGGATCGATTAATAGTCAGCGAGGTAGCGAGTAGTAATGCGGAGGTGTTGCTGATCCGGAGTCAGGACGGCGTGTGTGTGAGGGTTTGGGTCCGTCAACGCGTTGTGGATTCTTGTGTTCCCGAAGAGCTGTATCACCTCTGACCAAAAACACTGAAAACTTCACCAACACACCACTTGATACCAAACCCAACCATGTCGAAAGCCGGTAAAGCCGTCCAAGCAACCGCCCTCAATGTCCGTCTTCTCGTCGGCGCCGGAAAAGCTGCCCCCGCCCCCCCGGTCGGTCCCGCCCTCGGTCAACGTGGTGTCAAAGCCGTCGACTTCTGCAAACAATTCAACGACCGCACAAAACACTTCACACCAGGCATCCCCATCCCCGCCAAAGTGATCATCCAACCCGACCGCAGCTTCACCTTCTCCATCCGTGCCCCACCAACGTCGTGGCTCCTCCTCCGTGCAGCTGGTGTCGAAAAAGGGTCATCAAGAGCGGGGGATGTGATGGTTGGGACTGTTTCGCTGAAACATATTTATGAGATTGCGAAGATTAAGAAGGATGATGAGGGGCTTGTGGATTTGGATATGAAGGCGCTTTGTTCGAGGATTATTGGGCAGGCAAGGAGTATGGGGATCAAGGTTGTTCCGTGATCGGGCGGAGAGAAGGCGCGACGGACGACATACAACAGACAGCAACGGACCATCTCGACGTCGACGACCACTTTGAATCCTCACTGTAGATAAAAAACGACGGGGGGCTATTCGATATTACGTTCCTGTTGACGACGATGCATCCCACCACTCTGGAGGAATTGCGGTAGAAGCTTGGGTGGGAGGGGGTGGGAATGGGTATTCCATAACGGCCTTGGGAGAACGGACAATCTTCCTAGAGTAGAATCCACATATCAACCGTCCGTTACCCATAAGGCTGGATGCCCGCTCACCGCTGGGCTGCCTTCGTTATTTATTCGCTTAAAGCGTAACTAGCTCAACTCTCTGGCATGATGTAGATTGAAAACTGATGCAACAACATAATGTACCTTGTATTTTCTCCGAGCGGTTTGAATTGTGCTTTTTCGGGGGAGGAATCTGCCACCATGATGAATTCCAAGAATGTCTCGCAACTTCTTTACCGAGAAAATCCGAACTCTGCCCTCTTTTGCATTCTCGTATTCGTCCCGGAATCTTGAGCATTGTATGAGAAATAACGACAAACTGTGCAGGCACTTTCTTTCATTCATTTCTACACCGTTGGAAAATACTTTCCTGCTCACAATAAATCAAGCGCCTGAAAAGAGAAGAAAAATCTTGAACATGGGGAAGAACGGAATATATCTACATAAAACGAAGGGATTCCCTCCTGCTGGTATAAACCGAATAGAAAACAATAATACGAATTTAATCCAACCCGAAGGACACTCGAAAAGCCGAACAAAAGATGCCAGACCATCCACCTAAACGCCTTCAAATCCCAAAGGTCTGAAAAGATGACGACTTCCTCCCATCCTTCACCTTTTCACTCTTCCGGCAAGTAGTCTGAGCTCACCCTCGAAGACAGTGGTCCCCAACCCGTCAGAGGCCCATCACTTAGCCCAAAGATAAATGTTCCGCCCATCGGTCCCCCGGAATCTTTTGTGGGTAGCCAAGATGAGCCCGCGGTGAACTCGAAACGTGGGACGGTTTTACAGTCCAAGTTGTTGTCCTTAGTGGTGTTTTTCGTGTCTCCTGGAGTGGAGGGTGCGGTGCGTTTTCTGAAATCAAAATCAAACGCTGAGCTGACATTTGGAGTTGATGCGGTTGTCGCCGGCGAACCGAAGATTTTGGAGTTACCGACGTTGGTGTTGGCGGGCGGGGTACGTTTTCCAGGAATGTGGAACTCAAAGGTTGAGCTCACACTGCCATCTGTTGCGGACGTCGTTGTTGACAACGATCCAAAGATGAAATTTGGTGTTGGGGTACTGGACTTCCCTTCCCCGGAGCTAGCAGGCGATTCTGTTGCGGGCAAATCAAGAGACGTCAGCGAAAAATCACTTCTTTGCAAGAAGCTTGGCACCTGAGGTCTCCATCCCCCGCTGAAATCTACCACGATGTGTGCCGCGCTTGTGTTCATGGATGATGCGACTGGAGGCGTGGTATCTGCAACCGTGGCTGCCGTGGTGAGTGGAAGAGAAGACTTCCAAGAAAAAACGCCTGCTTTCGTTGACACAGGAAGAATCGGCGAACTTGATGCTGCCTGCCTCGTTCCCAAGGAGGGCTCGGACACAAGATGTTGATAGGTTGATGGCAGCGAAGTGGACGCAGTGATGACCGGGGCATCTCCGTTCTTCATTTTCGGCTCGTACGGATTTGGCAGGAAGGCAGAGTCGTTTGCGGGGGGTGGTCTTGTACGGGGCAGTAGAAAAGTACTCCTTCAAAAACTTACCAAAGCTGGGGTAAGGATTGGCAATGTAGATCACCTGAAGGGGATAATGAAGGAATGAGCGAAGGAGAAGTCAGACAAACCAGCAACAGGAGGAACACGACGAGAACTCCTTAAAACATGTCTTTATACCTCGTTGAAATGCATCGAAACAGCTTCACGCAAGATCGTAAAAATCACATCAAAGGACGGAATGGGAGAAGAACCCACACTTTGACCTATTGAATTGGCACAGCAATGGAAATAGAATCATAAGAAAATGTCCATAAAAATCTGAACAACTTGTTAGAAGAGAGGGAAAAGACTTACTTGCGTAATCCAGAAGACGAGCTGCTTTTCGGCGTGGCGCATTCCAGTAAGCCGCCTCAACGGATCCAGAGACTATCTCAAGGAAATATTTGATGGCGGTGTGGTCCTTCTCCTTGCGCACGTTGACGTTTGAGTCCAATGTCCCCGTCGCATCATGATAGCTGTTTACGACAATGCTCGAGGATACGTCATGAAATCCCACCCCATTCACGGAAGCAGGACCACCGGCACCCATCATACCCGATCTTGCTTTGATATCGCCGGAGGGTGCTGTCGTTTTCGTGGAAAAGTGGAAAGCGAACGCCAAAGGTCCGCCTTAATCTGGCTTTTGCACGGTGGGTGCAGTCCCAAAAATAAATGCGGGTGTTGGTGGTTTGACTGTAGCGTTTCCATTGTTAAAGGACGACGGTGTTGGCAAGGAAAAGTTGAAACCTGATTGATTGGTGATAAAAGACGACTTCGAATCTGCCCTTTGCGCGGGGTTGGTTGGTCTCGCAGGGAAGGCAGGGCGAGAGGTTACATTTTGCTTCAGATCGGGCTGCATGGCCGTGATGTTAGTATATTGTAAGAAAGTCGCCCGTGACCGCCATTTCCCGCTAAAGTCGACTTTGATCGAATCCGCCAGGAATGATGTGGCTTCACTGACACCGGATGTTGTAGCAGTGCCAGTGGTTCTGCCTGTTGTTGTGGTAGGTGAAGAAGACGGTGCGAGCGACTCGAAGGAGAATGCGCAGCCTGTGGGTGTGATCGTGGTTCTGAAGGGGAGCGAACCAGAAGGCTGAAGCGCAGCTGGCTTCGTCACGGGAAGAATCAGCGACGTTGCTGGTGCCTCCTTCGGCGCTGTGCCTTTGACACCGGCGATGCGATCCAAAGGCGTAGTTGTGGTCGACGGTGAAGAACCACCAAATACAAACACTCCGATTGTACTGCTTGACTCATTGAGAGCCGTGGACGCTGAAGAAAAATATAATGATAATGAAGTTCGGCGGATCATCGAGATCCAGCAGTTGATCCGGAATCATCCGGCTTCGTACATTCCAATGTCTTTGGACCTTCAGAAGAATCAGGCAAGTTGAGAAAGCATGAGAGAGATGAGAGATGAATGGATTGGAAAGATCTTTGATCTACTGCCACGGCAGACTTCCGTGAGGGAGTTCTGCTCACTCATTCGACGCTTGACACTTGATGGAACCATCACAATTATGGCTACGGGTATGATATGCGTCGACGCATTGTTCCGCATACCCCAGCTCGTGTTAGGCCAACACTCAGGCATCTTTTATATTTTGAACTTGTATCGTCTCTCTCCCGGGTGGCGGTGACCTGAATTAGGCTCGAAACCACTCTCGCACACAAGGCAAGGCAGCTGAGCAGAGCCCTATGTGAGCGAGGGAGAGGGACTGGGTTCGAGACTAGGCCTGGATCAGCCTGGGAAAGAACCGTTTATACAATAAATTATAATGCGTTGGCAAATTTGCCGGATGTCACTGTCTGGGTCTTTTGGGCTAAACTAACGTTTGATGTATGGGCCTGATGCGTGATGCGCGAACCCAAATACGAAACCACGAAAAATTGAAAAGTGCGTCCAACCGATGGAAAATGCCACGAAGAGCACACGGAAAAATGAAAAACATGTGTTGGGTTTTTCAAAACGGACAGACATAAATATAAACATTGAGCAGAACCAAGAACGACGAAAGGAAAAGCGTTCCGTACCAGCGCCATTTGGAATACCAACCTGTCTGTCTGTCCGGTAACCATGTCTCGTTTACTTTTCCTTTCTGCCGCTCTATGCCTGGTGCTCGCTTTACAGTTCCAGGAGGCTCTTTCGTTCTTCATCCCATTGACAAAGCGCGCCAACGAGCCACCCGCCCCCATGCGCCGTCCGTTCTGGCTTGATACCGACATTGGCGGCGACATTGACGACTTGTTCGCTCTCAACCTTATCGTCAAGGACCCGAACGTTCGCCTGCTCGGTATCTCGACTGTCAACAACGACCCCGCCCAGAAGGCGCAGATCGCCAGGTTGGCTTTGGAGCATTGCGGCGCAGACGTGCCGGTGTACGTCGGCACGGGGTCGCCTGCCAACGACAATGCCAAGTTCTTGGAGCTCAACCCCGCGTGGCCGAAGAAGAAGTTCGGGTTGCCCACAGCTGACCCGGAGCACGGCTACCCGCAAATGTATGCGAACCAAGGAGTAGCGTACAAGGACCTTCTTAAGCCCTTGCCGGTGGAGAAGCTGCCCAAGGGAATGACCAGTGTCGAGACACAAGGGGACAGCATCGGATGCGAGTCCATCCCTTCCGGTTTCCAATCCGCCGTCGAAGCGATGTACTGTGCCGCCCGCGCTGCCTTCCAGCAGCGCCAGAAGCTGACCATCGTCGCCATCGGCCCGCTCCACAACATCGCGGCCCTTCTGTCAAAGTACCCCGACGCCAAGGACTACATTTCCATCTACCACATGGGCGGCTGGTTCTCCAACCCGGACGGCAGCGTCAAGCGGGCAGGGTACAACTCGGGTATCAGCCCAGCCGCCTCGCAGGCCGTCTTCCAGTCCGGCGCGGACGTGAACATCGTCAGCTCAGGCATGGTCGAGCAGCTCGCCATCCAGATCGACGAGGCGCAGTGGAACCAGCTCCTCGCCACGCGCGTGAACGAGAAGAGCGCATGGGCTCTCGCCGTCAAGCAGGACTGGATCCACTGGCATGCGGCTATGCCCCTCCCGCGCATCCACTTTGCGGACGTCTTCACGGCGTACGTCGCCCTGAATGCCGACGTCGTCAGCCAGAGCGAACAGTACGACGTCACGTTCACGGTCGACCCCAGCCACAAGTTTTACGAACCCCATGGTTTCATGGCGGCTGACCCGCCGATCCTGAAAGCCGCAGTGCCGACGCCCGAATCTAAAGTCGTCAAGGTCGTGACGGGCATCAACACTGACAGGGCCGCAGTCATGGAAAAGATTTTGGCGATTGTGGAGGAGGTTTTGAATCAGGAGTAGAACTCTTCTTTTTTTTTTTAGAACAAGTTTATTTATTAAGTCCACTAGTCTCGCATGTCATCTCACTATTTATGAGCAAACATACTTCTTGTTGTACGTTGGTACCTAATATTTGAAGAACCGTTGCAGTGCAGAGGCGACAAAGTCTGCCCTGCAGCTGCGATCCGACCCAGAAACGGCTAGTATCATCCTCCTGACCAAATATGAAGCTTGTCAAACGGACGCGGATTTATTCCGACGAAAAATGACCAGGCACAGGTTGGGTAACAGGTGAATGACTAGTGAATATCTTGATCACTTGCGCAAATCTCCATCCAAAATCCAGTTCTACAATTCGACCAGGTAAGGCTCCACGTCCTCGGATGCGAAGTCCCTGCGCGACCCACATTCAAAAGCCTTAGACCAAAAAGAAATGATACATACATGCAGTGTCCAGCGCCAGCGGCGCGAAAACCCCCGCGCATGTTTTTCGGCTGACGGTTCCAAAGCCCCAGTTGCTGTTGTCTCCACGCGAGTAGAAACGACGTCTTCAAGCGGCCTCCTCGCCAAGGAAGCAGTAAAATAGTATTCCTTATGAACCCCACCAAAACTTGATCTGGGGATGTGGATGCAGATGACCTAAAGAGAAAAGAGGAGATATATGAGCGAAAGTTGATCATTCAACACCCGTGCTCTCTTTTACGCAAAATGAGACCATTGAGCAATCCAACGCGACTATGTACCTCGTTGAAGTTCAGCAGACGAAATCCCCTCATCCAAAAAATCTCATCTACCCCGATGTAGGGCATGTCCGGATTGCGTTGCGGAGTGAGAAGACGCTGCGGGTTCTCGCCTATTCAAATGGAAAGTGGGTGGAGGTATAGATTAAGTAAGTAAACGTCCATAACAAGATGCGAAACTGATCAGAAGAGGCAGCGAAAGTCTTACCTTTGTACGTAACAAGGTGAGCCGTCTGTTTCTTTTTTCTTTTGCTTCCCACCAGCACCTCCACCCCCGCCACCAGCGGTAAATTGCCTCGACGGAGCTCAAGGTAATCATAATTTTCTTGACCATGTGGAGGAAGTTGTTGAGGTCGATGGCCTTGTCTTCGCGGACGGTGAGGGTGTGCTTGGCGGTGATGCGTTGAGGAGAGTCCAAGTTGGTACCCAATCCCACGTTTCTCACACTTTTGCTTGTTTTGCCTTCTGACGTCGTTGTACTTAGAGTCGAAGAACCGAACACGAAAACTGCAGTCGTTGTGCTTTGACCAAGTACACTGGATGGAAGGGTAACGGACCTCCGGCGATTCAAACGCGATTCGTCCGTGGGGGCCGTGGATGTCGAGAGGGAACCGCTCGTCTCCATGGAAGCAGGAGCAGGTGCAGGTGCACGAGGCCCACACACGTTCGGAGGGTTAAGCAACGGTTCCAGAAGCCTTTGCGGGAGACGACACTCAAAGCCGAACTCGTACATTATGTTCTCTGTCAAAAAAAGACAGATCCTTGCGTACTCCCTTTGGAGAAGGCGAATTCGCAGATGATTTGACGTTGAACCCGGCTTCAGGTACAGAGGTGATTGCGGGGTTGCGGAATGGTGTGGTTGATGTGAGGATGTTGCAGTTGGGGAGGAGGGGTGAGACTGCGGCTGGGATGGCGGATGGGATAGATGGTACGGGGGTAGTTGTTGTTGTCGCCAGAGGAATCAAGCTGGACCAGGCCGAAATGACATCAGCGTCCTCGACATCAGCGTCAGGTGTGGCGCTGATAAGAAATTCGTTGAGGCGGAGCGTGGTCGCATCCGAGAAGTACGCGAGGATGAAGTCCGAAGCGCTGGAGTACCGGTTGACGATTTTAAACTGGAGAGACCATGATCGAAGAGATAAGACAAAGAAGGAAAAGATTTAATGTTCTGCTTTTTTGAGAAGCCTTACGAAGCACACGAAGATCAACGCGTCCAAGTTCTTACCTCAACGTTCCTCACGTGCATGGCTCTGAAAGCACTAGACCGAGCATCATCCTGGGCGTCATAAAGGCCGACAATTTCTCCAGTGTTTTGCCTGAGTAAAGATCAAAGTTCGTCCATGAGGATATTTTCTTACAAAGAACGATATTGACAACCTCCAAGATAAGAATCACTTACGTGCGCTCTTGAGAAAGCGGACTGCTTGATGATGCACGGGGTTTTCGTCTTTGGAAAGATCCAGTGTGAACGTTCCAGCTACATTGGGCGGTGTGGTGATTGGGTCTACTCTCCGAACGCTCCGCTCTTCACCGTCAGCTTACGATGGACGTCTGTCGTCAATGCCAATTTCGAACTACCGCCGACCTTTTTCGACGCCCTCCATACCTGATCCGCTCTAAGTAACCCACCCTCAACCAGCCCCAGCATGAACTCAGACGCCTCCATTCAGCCGTCAGCATCGCTGTTCTTACCGTATACCGGCTGGGTGTCTGTTGATTCCGAGTGCGCTTACGGGTTCCGCACATGCCCTTGTCATGACATGACCGAACAACCTCGGACCAACACCATCGAATAACATGTTTCCCCTCCCCGTTTCCTTTCTCTTTCTTCAGCAAATCTCCTCCGACGATCTCGTCCACCGATTCCTCCCGAACCCGATATCTACACACGATGCGCTGTGTCCCAAGTCACCGTCCAATTTTTCGACACCTTCCAAGTTTCCTCCCTTTGAGAATGACGCCAGCATCCCCAACCTCTGTCCTCTTCACCATCACGCCTGAAATAGTCGTCTCTCGTTTCTGCCCATCACGAACTGCTGCCGGTCTTTTCGACTTCCAACGGCCTCCCAATTATGCATCGAAGCAAACCACGGTCGATCCACCCACTTTGGTTTTCCTGATCCCTCCATCGTCGATTAAGGGGACCAACCTTTGCGCCAAAACCATCCATTCTCTTCGCGCACTCCTCCGTCCCCATCGCACCGATGCCCATCGACACCCAGCGTCATCTGACCCCTCCCAAGACACACATGCATGTGCACAAGTTCCCCCATGCCCGAAGTCACCATCCAGTTCTTCGGTGCCTTCCAAAGTTCCTCGCCTTGAACATAACTACAGCATCCCGAGTCCTCTTTTCTCCACTGTCACTCTCGCCTGTGCTCAACACGGATCACTGATGGCCCTTCGACCTCCAGCAGAATTCGCACCACCCGCATCTGGATCAAGACGAAGCGTACAATTGATCCAACCCCGATTCGTTCTTTCATCTTTTTCCTACGTTGAACGATTCTGTCGGTGGTGAATCATCCATTCTCGCAAACTCCTCCATCCCGTCGTCGTCGTCAGCCAGTGAAGTCACCCCACCCGACCAGATGTCCACATGGCCTTCAACCTACCCAACACAGTATCAAGCATTCCTGTCCAGAATCGCTGTGAAGGAAAGGGAAAAGATTATCGCTTCAGTATTGATCCCGACTCTAACAACAGAAAGTACGCAAAACAAAAAGAGAGACAGCGGGAGGGGGAGAGAAAGGTGTCGAAGAGAAGGAAACATACCCTCACTGCACCGTCCACAGCACGGCTATCACTGGATGAACGGCAATCCGAAGCGACATCCAGAATTGCAAAGTCGATGAGGTGGGAGTCTTAGGAGAAGATACATAGTGCCTGCCGCAAGGATCGACGAGCGACGGAACAGTGACTTGAACAGTGACCCAACGGATGACATCCTCCTTTTGAAGTAACGACCGCCCTTGCCTCAATCGTGGCGCCCCTGCTACCATACACCCCACCTCACGCTGCCTTACGTGCCGTATGCGTAAGTGGGATGCAGAGTGGGATGACATCGGGAGTCGACAATTTTTGTTTTGGTGGTGAAGGAAATGAGAATGAGGCCGGCGGAGTTTGAAACTGAGTTTGAAATAACCGCAGTCGAAGTCAAATAACTTCCCGTTCGCGTATTTCATTCCAGTAGTACATAATTTGAAATGCGTCATTCCAATTGTTTCCTTCGAATTTCCAAGTTTCCGCACTCCCTACAGTCCACACCGCCTCTGTTTACTTTGTTCATTTCACCCAATCAAAGACTGATATCCTTTTGACATTCACGGCGTTCGATCGCATGTTTTCTGTTACGTAATCAAAGGTTGAAAACGAAATTCACTATGTAGCTAAATATGATGATCGTATTGTGCATTTCGTCCAAGATATTAGCATTTACTATATTTCCAACATCGAACAATGTCAAGTACCAATGCGACCACGGCGTCGTTGACGTTGAACGTTCTGGATGCTGCTTTGGTTGATTTCGGGGTGCAAGTTATGTTACGGGTTCGTTGTGAAGTAGTTGCATGGGTATCAAGATGTTTTAGCGAGGTTTTATGACGCAAACTCCAAGTCCAGAATCTCACCTACGCATTCATCCCTTCCCGAATTATTTCTACAAAAACGCGTTCATTCTTACACGCGGACTCTCCACACCAGGGCTTCTTTATCGGCACCGCATGCGTCTTCCTCCTCCAAGCCTTCCGCCTGTACCGCCAACTCCGCACGTGGATCGTCTTCTGCGACATCATCCAGCTTCTTTTCTTTATTGTGTTCCAGCTCATTGTTGCTATCTATCTGATTGCGCCAGCATCGGGGGTTGATTGTCGCGGACGGCAATATGCGGCGCCGTTGTTTTTTGTGCTGACTGTTATGACTGTGTGGTGAGTTTTCGGGGGGATACGGCTTGTGAATGGCATTTGTATTTGGATTCTTCACGGCTATTGGGCTGCGGAACAGATTGTGTTTACGTTTGCACTCGTTTCAGGATCCTTCATTTTCTGAAATTCTGGACACTGGTATGTTGTGCCCCCCCCCCCCCTCCTTCTCCGAATACGCATTTTCCCTCTTCTAAACCGCTCAGTACAGTGAAGTAATCCACACATTTCCCGTACACAGTACCGCCACAAGAAATTCATCACCTACGGAATGCTTTTACTATGTATGATCGCATCTGTAGGCCAAATCACGCTTCTTGTCTTTTCAAGCGTGGCGACGGATAAGTTGCAAAGGTGTAGGTTCGTGCCCATAGGTCCGGTGCAGAGAATCCAGGTTGCGAGTGATGTAAGTGCTCCATCAAATCTTCTACCTTTCGCCGATCCTAGTTCACACACACATCTCATATTCAACCACCTCCACTGACTCATCTTCACCATGTTTTTCACCCCCAGATGATCATTCGCATCTTCCTCTCCGCCTTCTTCGTCTCCGCAATCTTCACCCACACCACTCAAAACAAAACCGCCTTCTCAAACGCCGAAGGTGGCTCCAAAGGGAAATCAGCAGCAGGACGGAAATCAAGATTCATGTTTTTGCTCACGGCGGATGTGCGAGCTACGTTTGTGGATACGGTGGCGTTGATATTCAAGTTTGCGTTGACGATGTTGGATGTAACGAATGTGTTGATTTTCTTTCATGTTGTGTGAGTATGGGGTGGTGGTTGAGGGAGATTTGGGATGGTATGGGATGTTTGTGTTGGGATTCGGCAAACTCCCGTTCTTTCACTCACTCGTTTTCATCCACCTGAACAGAGACTGGATCAAAATCGCCTCAACACACTGGTTCGTCCACGAAGTCTCTCAAACCACAACCCAAAACAACAATGCCGTAGCCCCTGAGGACACTGTGAGTCTCGGCGGGGGTGGTAATAATCGGCAAAGCTTGAGCTGGAACCCTCCCGCATCGAAGTTCAGAGTTCTCCAACCAATCGAGAAGACTGAGGAAGGACGACATTCGGTTGTGGAGGTTGGGGAGAAGGGGGTGCGGGTGGAGAGGGAGGATCGGTTGTATGAGCAGTCAGTCTGAGAGATTTTCAGTAAAGTGGAATGTGCGTAACAGGCTGATCGTTTGGACACCCCCTCCCTCTTCCTCTGCTTCCTTTGGGCGAGTGTGAGAACGGCGAGGATGATCTTCATTCCGGACTTCTTCACTTAGTTGTAATATATTTGCATAACATGTATCTTGATATCAGACATCCTTAATGAAATATTATTAATAATGTATCTAGACGATAGCAACAAAGTGATGGACTGACACACCCAAAGAACTGGCATAGTCTGGTCGTTTCTGACTTTGTTGATTTCGCGTCTTGTTTTTCGAAGTCCGCCACATTTGACGGGTTCGCGTCACACACATATATACACACATGCAAGAACTGAAAGGATGGCGCGTTCATCCGTCCACGTCGTGCTGGTCACGATCCTCGAGGGTACGCCGTCCATCGCATGCTTTACTCTCTCACATTGAATCCTCTTACCCTCCATACATTCGGAACACTCCTTCACACCCATATCCACCTCTCTAACTCATCCTCATCTTCCCATTCCCAACCTCCATCCACATTCCCACACTTGCGTGCCCCCCCACCCAGGCCGCTTCTTCCTCCGAAAACCCCACTCAAAACTCTACTTCCAATGCCGCTTCAACAACGAAATCCTCACCACCGATCCCGTCGACCACACACCCCCCCCCCCATGCCTCCAACCTCTGTGTCCGGGCGCCCCCGCCCGCCGCGACAAGTGAGGCTTCGATTTCAGTGAATATATTTATAAATGGCGCCCTGTGGGCTTGGCGTTTAATAC
>JADGJF010000025.1:0-54294 GCA_027596845.1 Quaeritorhiza haematococci | reverse complement strand
GGGTGGAGTGGGGGTTGGGATAGTGGAGCGGCGACGGGGAGTGAGATGAAGGAAGGAAGTCGTGCAGTGACGCCTGTGTCGGCGATTACGCCTGCGAGTGATTGGGATACCTCGAGGCCGGTGAGTTTTTTGAGATGTTTTGTTAAATGAGGTGTGGTTTGTTGCTGTGGCTACAGACTAACTGAATTTGCCAACCTTCTTTTCCTTATTTTGCGTAAACGAAATTGCAAATCCAGTGGTACGAAGATGTGAACGAAAGTCAAGGCACCACGCCTGTGTCGCGTGATGATCCAGGTCAACTCACACCTCCGCCGCCGGAAGACAGCACCAACGAGCCTTCAACACCCTTATCGCAAGCGCAAGTCCCGCCCACATCCGAACCCGAACCTGAAGCTGAACAACCCTCACAACAAAGCGAACAAGAAGAACAACAACAAGAAGAGGACGACCTCGAACCCATCCCCGTCGTCGCCGCCTCAGCCTATGAAGAACTCCTTTCCCGCTACGACGCGCTTCTTACCGAGAACACCACACTCCGAACCCAAGTATCTTCTCTTACTCAATCGGTTGAGCGCGCGGAGAGTGAGATTGGGAGGGTTTTGAAACTTGTGGAAGGGGTAGCGGGGTCGGGGTCGGATGTGGAAATGAAGAAAGGGGGGTCGTCGGGGTGGGATGGTGTGACGGGAGTTGCGACTGCGGAGGTTGAGAAAAGTTGCATTGAGGTTAGGGTGGAGAGGATGGCTAGGATGATGGTGCAAATGATGGATGAGGTGGTGAGGTTGAGGGGGCAGAAAGGGGAAGAGTGATGAGAGGGGTGGGGAAAACGGAGTAATGGAACGAGAGAAAATTGAGCATTGGCTTTTTTCGGTGGTTGATTTCTTTGGGGGATGGGGAGAGTGTTGCCTTTCCTCTCTTGCTGCCACTTCTTTGTTTTTTTGGTTTCTGCATTTTTGGGGTTAAGCTTTGAAATTTATGATTCTTTACGATAGAAAGGAGGGTTTTACAATAGAAAAGAGGTCGTTAAGCGAAACTGGACTCGGAGAGAGGACGTCCTCGACGTGTTTGGACGAGAGGATCAAGGACCTCAGGAATGGACCTTCGGGATGTTAGCAGAATTCGGAAGTTCCGTGAGATACAAGTTATTTGGTAATCTTTTTTCGATAAACAAAGTGTTGACTGATACAAGGGAGTTGATGCGATATGACCGGATCTTGCATTTGCCGGCGATGTTTTTTCCTGGAGCTGTCTTGAGTGGAGGGGGAGGGGTGGTGGTGGTTCTTTGCAAGCGATTCGTGCAAAGAAGAAATGAAACCGAGGCCAACACACGAAGATCGAAACTTGCCACAAAATACACAAATAACAAACCCAGTATCTTATTCAAAGAGCAAACACACAAGGCCCCTAACAACCAGCCAGCATCTACAACGCATCACCACAAAGCACATAAATCCTCCCAATGCAATGTAGTAATGTCGATAAACGCGGTATTGCACGTTCAGTTTCTTCAAAAGGTGGTCCGTGGTCCTCCAACAAAGAAGTTTTTCCAATTCGCTCGCAAAGACACCAAGGTTTTTAAGATACTGTGGTTTGTCACCCCCTTAATTCATCTACCATCCCCCAGTCTCACTATCTCCCCCATCTTGGCTGTTGCTGCTCTTGTCCCCCCCTCACCTCCACCACATCGAATCCAACCCCAATTAAAAAAGGCCTGGAGCAGAGAAAACCGACACCGCAAACAGAATCATTTGGAACAGAGTCCAATGAACAGGGGAAACGATAATTAATATATGAATCTAGGTTCCTTTCCTTCCGGCAAACAAACGTCAGGAAATTCGTTCAAGATAACACACAATCGCACCCACCATTTCACTTGATTTACTGTTGGTTAGAGGCGTGGAAAGCGGCGTGTTCGGCCTCGATCTCCTTCTTGACCTTGTTGATGTAAGTGACTCTTTCCTGGACGTAAGGGACGTGAACGCCGTTCCAGAAGTACACGGCAAAAGCGGTGCCGATGGAGATCGAGAAGAAGAGGTCCTTGACGATGCGCTTGCGGAAACGGCCGGTGATGGGTGCGATGGCGCCGGGCATGGTGTTACTGCTTAAGTTTGGTTAAAAGTGGTTCGTCACTGCGAGGGTGTCGATGGCGATGGCCGTCGTTGTGGTCGTCGAAACGAAAAATGTGTGATGAAAAACCGTGTAACCACGCTGCCCACTCTGGACATTCATCGCCCAAGCCACAACGCTCTCAGGGTTGAGGCGCCATCGCATCACGTGACCGGGGAAGGCGCTCATCAACACCAGTCTCAAGCGACGCCGCGGAAGACGCCGAGGACGCTGAGGTGGAGAAGGGGATTCGCAGCGGGCGAGATTCTGAGTATCCCCAGGTCGCCGTCTTCGACACAGATGACCCACGAGTCACCGCCGTCGGGCACCCTGCAAGACACCACAACAAGCGAAGAAGCGACACACCCATCCTCTCTCAAAATCGCTCGCGCCACAAACTCCGCCGCCCCTTCACCGAAACTCACCCTCAAGACACCTGCTTCCGTCAAACTCTCCATTGAACACTACATATCAGACTTCCCTTTCTCAGCCACCACGCCCCCTGAAGTAAACTCAGCAAACTCCGCCCTTGAACGCATCTCTGGACTCACCCCCACAACAGAGGTTCCACCATCCCATTTGTATGAGTCAGCTGTGCCTTTGACCAGAGTCGTTGCTTCAGCTTCCACGTCTTCGCCGGGACAGGCGAGCTATCTTGGTGGTGGAATCGACGGTCTGGGACAAAAAGCGGAAGGGTGGCCGAGATCTGATAAAGCTGTTGCAGGTGTTGAATCTGATCGATCTGTCGGTGCGGCAGTAAAGACTAAGATGAGTCAACCGACCGATGATAAGGTTGAACTACCCAACCCTACGAGATCCGAAAGGGGGAAACAGAATGCGACCGTTCCTGACGTAGATTCGGACGATATTTCCACTACCGCAAGATCCGCTGATGACATTGGAGAAGGTGGGCTTGTTTAATTTTAGCTCTGGACCGCGATCAGAGAGTATTATCTGACCGGATCTAAAGATATGCAAGAAGCTTACATTACATCTATATTGACACAGGACCATTTGCCAGATCATCCCCCACCACTCCACGTCCCGTATCTCCAGAATGGTCCCGTCAGGTATCCCGCGCGAGTGTCTTGAGCCATAGTGAGGTGGTTGCGGAATCGAAACGTCTATCGCTGAATTCGCAGACGCCCACGACAGAGGATGATCGTGAGAGTGTTAGGAGCGGGTATCAGAGGAAATACGGGAACCAAGGTTCGCGTTCGGTCCAAAACTGCATGTTCATTGTCCCTGATAGACGACCCATAAGAATGCCTTTTGAACCACTGGTCTTTCCTTTCTCTTGATAGATCCAACGTCCAGAGGATGGTCGCAGCACAAGCGACATTTCTTTGTTCTCAGCAGCGCTGGAAAACCTATTTATTCTAGGTACGCCATTCATGTTGTTTCCATCCATGAGTCTCCGCATTTTCCCATAACGTCCAGTATGGGACCCTTTTCCCCTTTTGGGTAGATACGGGGACGAGTCCAAACTTTCGAGCCTGATGGGTGTAATTCAGGCAATCGTGTCCTTCTTTGAAAGTGAAGACGACACAATCAGGTGAGAAGTCAAATGGGAATGAAGCGAAACATCTAATGGCAAACCCATATGTATTGAACCAGTGGGAATCTCTGTGCACCATTTCTCTTTTTGTCACTCTTGTAATGGGATGCAATCTTCTTCGCTCTGCGACCAAAATACATATCCAAAAAACAGGAGCATAACAGCGGGTTCTCACAAGTTCGTATTTTCAATCAAAGGACCGCTGTACATGCTTGCCGTTTCTTCAGCTGGTGAACCGGAGGCTCAGGTTGGTTTTTGTCACTGTACCGTCTTCGGATCATTCAGTGAGAGATAGCAGTCCCGCCAGACTCTTTTGCTGTGACGTCTTGCGATTACCTCATCGATCCTCATCTGCAAACCTTTTCTTTGGATTCTCGAACCACCGACACATTTAGTTAAGAGAACAGCTCGGATACCTCTACAACCAAATCTTATTCACTCTAACATCGACACAGTTGACAAGGATATTTGAGCAACGCATCAATTTTGATCTGAGGAACTTGATAGGAGGTGAGGGAAAGACTGTCAGTCGCTGACTGGTTTATTGGCGGCAGGGGATGGCTCTTTTATCCATGCTTTATTGATCCTTCTTTTACTCCTCCCGTTGGCGGATTCGTACCTCCTTTGAAAAGGTACCGAACTTTTCATGGATGAACTCACCCGCTCGTTCAAGAAAAATGCTGGATTCTTTCTGGGAGGATCCGTGCAATGCTTGAGGATGCCGTCTCGATTGAGACAGAAAGTTGGGACTGTGTTGACCACGGGAGCACCAAAGGTAAGCCAAGCTTCATGGACTGAAGGTATCCTTTTTCGCAATTTTTCAACAGTCCCAATTTAATATCTTCCATTTGGTACTTGCCAGTCCCTCCTCTTCGGAATTCTCTTCGCGCACGGCAAACTCATCAACTTGGTCCGACCGCGGCGACATACATTACATCCATCTGGTTCGTATGCTTTGACCCATCTTTCTCCTCCATTCCCACAACACCATCAATCATTTAGATCTTAATTGACTCTTTCACTTTCGCACCGAATCTGCTGACATCCCGTATATTTACCATCTCGTTTCCTCACCAGACCTCCACCTCCTCATCAACATGGTTTACTCCTCTTCCAACTTCCGCACCGCCGAGTCTTGGACGCCCATCTGCCTACCTCGCTTCAACCCACGGGCATTCCTCCATGCATACGTGTGCTTTCTCTCGCCGTCGTCGCGGAAAGGTAAAGGCGACTATGATGAGGCACAGGGGGAGGGGCATGAACAGGAACAGGAGGATCAGGACGGTGGGGAGGAGGAGAAAGAAATGTGTCTTGTTCTGTTGAGTCCAAGTAAGGATGCGTTTTTTGAAATGTCAGAGTATAGTGGACAGGTTGTGAAGGTGAGGTGCTTATATATTCTCTTTTCCCGGTCTCTTCGTTTCACCCCCCCGCATTGACACCTCTCACTTCGCTTCACAGGCTTTGGAAGAAGCGAACCTGGTTGAAGGCGTCAAATACGCGATGAAAAGCAATCCGTACAGCATTGGTACGCCGATCCTACCCTCTTGATGACTGTTGTACTTCCCCAACTTCTTTCCGTAAATCCAACTTATGTGCGGAAACTTCTCCCTAACTTTTTCATACAACGATATCCGCCTTGCGTACTTGTATATACTAGTCGAACTCGGCATTCCCCCCCTCCGACACTTTGTCTACAAATCCCGCAACTTGGTTCAATTTACGGAACCGGGGCTGGCACCGCCGTACACGAGTAAAAGCGACTGGAAACGGTGAGTGAATATGTGTACATCAAAGTGAAGGCGGGACGCATCCGGAAGTCGGAGAAGAGTCAGGATGTCTCTGAATCGTGGCTCATGCCCCCCTTCCCTTTCCCTTTCTCCTTCCATGGGTGAATACAAAAATACAGGCTCTTCCGGATGTATCAATACTCATCGAACAAGATGCAAAAGGACCGCACATCATCATCTTCATCAGCACGGGTATTTTGGCACGTGTCGGATACTGAAGCTGTACTGTGCATGGTACGTGGCTTTGTGCCTTCCCTCCTTCCCCCCTATCTGGCTTTCCGTCTGTCATGCTTGACCAAAATATTTATGCAATCTTTCGGCCCCATCTGTCTCTCGCATATTCTTCTGACAACAAAACAGGGCTCCTCAAATTCGGAAATCTACGCTGCATTCGGACCCCTCACATCCAAAGCCGCCGCACAATCATCAGTACAGGCGCTCCAGAAATGGATCAAGCGGCATGAGGAGGAGGTGTTCTTGGTTAATTCGACGCTGTTGTAATCCTTTTTCCTAAACCAAGACAGTGTGAGTTCCCCGTCCTGGGAAGCCGTGAGCCCCACCGCTGGCCTCAGCGTGCGCCATATAACTGTAGTAAACAGTGCAGGGAACAATGATGTTGTTGGAGCCATTCCTTTCAATGTTTTCCTTGGGCAAATATATGTTACGTCAACATTACTTTAAAAAAAAGGTCAAGTGATAACTGTAAACTCCGAAACTGAGATCACGACAACATTAAAAAAACAGAAAACCAAGAGTGTGTCGAAACAAGAAATGAAAAGGTGTAAACCCCTTGGTTACATATCGATCCATAATTCACTACTTATTCAACTCCATCAACGCCATCATCTCACAAACTCAAGCCAACGCCGCCGCCGCATCCCCCCCATCCCCCGAATTCTCCTTATCCTCCTCATCCACCAACCGCTGCTCCTTCAACGACTGTTCCGGTAGATGCCAGTCAATCGTAAACGATGTGTCGGAGGCTCCAGCACCAAAGGTAGCACCGCCCTGGGTCAAACGACTACCGGGTTGACCAAGCACGACCCGGCTCACCCGAGACTTGCGGACAGCCCCGCCGCCGCCAACGCTCTTGTAGGCCTCGAGTTCGCGTTCGACGTTAATGAGTTTCTTGCGGAGGTCATCACGAATCTTTGCGATGGCGAGGTTGTCCTGATTGTCGCGGGGATAATTGAGGTGTTGTGAGCGTACTATTTCAGTCATGATTGTCAAAAGCAATATCATTTGAAACCACATACCTTTTTCAACTTGACATTCTCGTCCTTGAGCTGAGCAATGTGCTTAATCTTTTGCCGAGCATTGTTGTGCCCCAAAAGGTCTCCGTTCAGTTCGATCGCCTTTTTGAGCTCGCTGTTTGAGAGCGCTTCTTGGTGGGTCGCGAGTTGAAGCTTAAGCTCCCATTTTTCTTCCAGTTCGCGACGCTGGCGTAGCTCATCCTCGAGCATCTTCTGCAACCTACAGGAACAAGTTAAACGCTTTAGTGAACGTGTCGAAAAACACGAAATATGAACGCACATGATACAATGACGTAAAACATACCTCTCAACTTCAGTCTGGTATTCGTTGGCACGCGTGAACCACTCCTCAACCTTCAGTTCGGCGCCCTTCTTCTCGGCGACCAACGACTGGTACTTCGTAGCCCACGTCTTCTCTGCCTCGTTCTTCCTCGCTGTAAGACCGTTCACTTCCTTCTTCAACCGCTGAATCTCCCCACTCATTTTCTCCACCTTTTTGCGATCGTCCTGCTTCGATTCGAGTTCTCGCACCAGCTCCTCCACCTTCGCCTCCATGAAATTAGCATGTGTGTCTCTAGCCTGAATTTCTTGGGCAAAGGCACCCTCTCTCGCCTGAACATGCGCGTGAAGTACCGAGATCTCTGCGTCTTTTTGTTCCAGCTTGTGCTTCAACCCAGACACAGTTTCAGCATTTTGTTGCCGCAGTTGAGTCCGTTCCTGCTCCAAGCTTTCGATACGAGACTCCCACGTCTTGGACATCTCCGCATGACGGCCTCGCTCGTCTTCCAGGGCCTGCTCAATTTTGACTTTGGTTCCTTCCAAAGTCTCCACGTGCAGATCGTACGCCTTCCGTAGTTGATTTGTCTGGTCGGCTAACATGTCCCTCTCCTGCTGGAAATCGCCTTTGAGTTTGGCCATTTCTTGATCTTTCATCTCTAACATCATATCCTTCTGGCGACTTTCGGCGTTGATATCGTCCATGAGATCTCGCTCCGCCCGCAAAGTATCGTTGAGATTTTCGATTTCGGCATGGAATTGCTGCCTCTGGGTCTCCATCTGCGTACGGGCCCTTTCCATCTCCGTCTCCAAGCTGTCCAGACTGTCTCTCAACAGGGCATTCTGGTTTCGAAGTATTTCGAATCCAGATGTCAGAGTCTCGGTCTGACCTCTCAAATGTTCGTTTTCAGCAGTCAACGTCGAGATCGAGTCCTGCGCTTCCGCCTCAATCCTCTCCATCAAATCAACCTGTTCTTTGAGGGCTTCAACGTCCTTCTGGTGTCGTTCAACGGAGGAAGTGAGATCCTCGATGATGGTGTTCTTGAACTGCGTCTCATCGGTCAAAGTAACGAAGGAGGCTCGTGTATCTTCCAAAGTCTTCTCCAAATTCGAGATTTCCTTCTCCAAGTCTCCGATGCGTACAGCCTGCGAGTCCCGTTCCTTTTCAACATCCGCCAAGGACGCTTCTGTCTTGCGGAGTTTGTTACTTAACCGAATGTTCTCCTGTTGTTGACCCTCAAAAGCACGTGTCATCTCCTCAATGTTCGACAGATGGACCTTGATCGTATTCTGTAAGTCGCGAACCTCTTCACCCTTCTTCTCAACAATCTCCACCAGCCGACCGTTCTCCTCGCTTTTCTCGTCGACGAGGACGTTGAGCTTCTCTAGCTGACCAGCCAAATCCTCCGCCCTCGCTTGCTGTTGAGCACACGTCCCCGAAGCCTGCTCCAAAAGCTGCAAGAGCTCTTGCGATTTCGCCTGTTCGTCCTTGATTACGATTTCCATCTGCCCGATTTCGGAGCTCGCGCTTCGCAGCTTTTTGTCGAGTAACCCGATCTCGGCGTCCTTCGAGCTAGTGGTGGAAGCGTGTGCAGTTCGTTCCGATTCAAGTTGGGCGGTGACGTCATGGAGTGTCGCTTCCAGCTCCTCGTGGGCAGCGTCCTTGCTCCGACTTTCGTCAATTAGGCGCGCGACAGTGTTTTGGACTTCAATCAACCGCGCATTGCAGGTGGCCGCAGTTTCCTGATGGGACGCGCTGTCCTCACACGTAACCGGCGGCACCTCCAATCGTCCATCCCAGTGCCGCGGAGTAATCTGCCCATCACACTCCGCCATCTGCAGAATCGTCTGCACATGGCGCTCAACATCCGAGACCACTTCCGAGGCCAACGCGTGCAAAACCTCCGTCCTCTTTTCAAGTGACGAGATACGGTCCTCGTCTTCGTGCTTCTGCACTTCGTAGTCGTTTCGGGTCGTATCCAGAAGCTGCGTCAATCGAGAAACTTCAAGCTGCTCCTTCTCGAGCACAGCCTGCACGTGGTCAAGTTGTTCTTGCTTCGACTGGAGATATTCTGACAGTTCCCGCACGGAGTTATCCAACTCTGCGATGCGAGATTCCTTCGCCGCCATATCCTCCTGATACTTGTCTTGCAACTCCGTGATACGAGCCTCGTAGGCCACCTTCTCCTCTTCAAGAGCAGAAATCTGGTCTCGAAGCCCCGCGACTTCACTCTCCTTCTCTTCGACCAAGTTGGAAAAGTCCCCTCGAAGATCGGAAATGTTGCCTCGAAGCCCGGCAATTTCACTATCCTTCTCTTCGACCAAGTTGGAAAGCTCCCCGCGAAGATCGGAAATGTTACCTCGAAGCCCCGCAATTTCACTCTCCTTCTCTTCAACCAAGTTGGAAAGCGAAACGACCTCCTCCTCAAGGCGGTGCACCGATTCCTTGAGACTTTTAATGACCTCTTCGCTCTGCGTTTTTTCTTGGTCCATCCGGTTGAGCTCCACATCCAATCTCTCGATGGCTACTTCGCACTGTCTCTTTTCTTCCTGCATTCGGGTGAACTCAGCTTCTTGAATTGCCACTTCACCCTCCTTCAGTTGAGCAAACCGAGTCAACTCCCCGATGCGCTCTTGGTCGTGCTGTATCGTCTCGTCCATTTCGGAGATTCGGGCGTTCAAGACATCAATCTCCATGTCTTTTTCGCCCATGGATTCGACGAGCTGCTTCTCCTTGGCTTGACGTCGTTCAATCTCGTTATTCTGTTCCTCACAGAGCGCGGTAAGGTCCTCGACGCGGGTCTGGCTGTCAGAGAGCCCATTCCGAACGGCGGAGAGCTCTTTCTGGAGTTTCTCAACCATGGCCTGAAGCTGCACGTTCTCCAGTGTAATCGTCGAGATAGAGTCACTCGCTTTGTCAAGTGCCAACTCCAAATCAGCCGATTTAGTTCTCTCATCTGCCAACTCGCGAGTCTGGGTCTCACACGTCGTGTTCATAACCATAAGTTCAGACTCAAGTCTCGTAATCTCAGCTTCCAAATCTTGTTTCAACTTCTCCGCTGTCCGTGATTCCTCCGCACGTTCTTCTTCCGCGTTCTCCAAAAGCTCCTGAAGCTCTGCCTTTGCCTCAACAACCATCTCATGAAGCTTTTCAAGAGTCTGGAGTTTATCCCGAGTCTCAATCAGGTTCTCCTCAAGATGCGACTTTTCGGCCTCATGCTTGGCGCTCAGTTCCTGTTGCTTCGCAGCCGCTTGACGTTGAAAATCGGCGTATTCGTTTCGGGTCCGCTCGATGACAGTGCTCAACTCCTTGTTCTGGCCTTGGAGATTTTTGATCTGAATCTCCTTCATGTCGTTGTGCCGCCTCGCGTCCACCAACTCATCCACGACGTTCTGGATTGTAGCCGACAACGCCGCCTTCTCTTTGGCATACGCTTCCGCCTGTCGAGCATGGAGGGATTCTGATTCTTCGAGCTGATGCGCGATTCTATGCTTCTCCACTTCGAGGCTGTGAATAGCAGTATGCGTGTTCTCAACGTATTCAGCAATCTGGGTGTCGATGGTGTCCATTCTTTCTCCATAAGAGAGGACCATAGCATCCACGTTAGTCATCAAATCGCCCAGTTTATCGAGTTGTGTGGCAGCGAACAATTGGAAGAGAGCAAGCGCCTGCGCAGAATCTTTAGCTTTCGATTCGATTCGTTGTTCAGCGTTCTTTAACGACGTGGATGCATTAGCCGTCTCCACGCGCGCCACCTCGATTTGGCCCCGGAGATCGTACAGCTCGGTTTCTTGCTGTTCTCGAATAGCCATGACCGCTTGTAGTTGTGCCTCCAAATTTGCTATGATGTGCTGCATGGATTCGCACTCCTTCTCGTGCTGTTTCTCTGATGTGGCCTTCTCCTTCTGCAGGGAATCGATCGAAAGTTCCAATTCAGAGCATTTCATTTGAAGGGCATCGAGTTGTTCCCGCATCTTCCCAATCTCTTCCTTCTCGAGTTCGATCTGCTGATCGTGGAGTCGTTCAACCTCCTTCTCGAGCCGTCCCTTGGCCTCGACCATTGCGTGCAATCGCGCTTTGCATTCGGCCAATGTCGTCTGTAACAACTCACGCTCGGCATTGAAGGAAAGGGTTTCTTCTTCGTACGACGCCAATGCTTGCTGTAAGGCCGCCCGCGAACTTTCGAGTTCTGATTGGAGTTTTGCTTTATCGACTGAGAACGAATCGTTCAACGACTCCAGGGTTTGTTGCATTGCGTCGATTTCCTCCTGCCATTGTAGCTTCGCCATTTCGTGCTCCGACGCTTGCTGCTCGACGATAATCTCCAATTCGTTCTTTTGTCTCATCGCAATTTGATAGGCCTCTTCCAGATTCGCAACTGCCTCCACGTGCACGGTCTTTTCGCCATTCAGATCTTCTTGCAGCTTGTTAATTTGTGCAGTCAGCTCCTGCCTGATTTTCGAGAGCTTGTCGTTGGTGGAATCATGACTCTTGTCCATCGTGTTCTTCATTTTGTTGTTGTGCTTCTCGAGCTCATTAGCCCTCTTCTGCAGCATCGCAACTCTCGCGAAATTCACCTGGAGGTTACTTGCGGTGCGTTCAGATTTTGCAAGCTGAAGAAAGAGGACAGAAAACCTTCCATAGTTAGTGGGCAGGTAAAACTGATGGTAAAAGTCCGCTTTGAAGGCCAAGACGCACTTACACTTTGTTTGAGGATGTTCTCCTTACGACTTAACTCCTCCCGTTGTTTTTCCGAAATCTTAATCGCCGATTGCAAAGCACTCTTCTCCCGAAGACAGTCTTTCAATTGAGCGTCCAGTTTCTGGTGACGATCCTCGTCATTGGCTTTCTCTCGTTCGTGATCCAACTTGAGACGCTCGTATAGTTCCTTCCACCTTTCGAGCTATTGTTGATGTAGCATCAAGAATTTGGGAGGAGACATAGATGAATACGAATCCACAACGTACAACAGAAAACTCCTCTTTACCTCGCGGTTCAGCTTGAATTCGGTGTTTCCTCTCGCTCCTGCAAGGCCACCTGCACCCGGAGCGAAGGATTGCCGACTTGCCGCCGGTGTGGCATCAACAAGACCAACACCGCCTCGTCTAGCTTCACCACCTACCGAAAAAAGTGATGATTAGATTCCATTCAGGTGCAAAAGAGAGGCAATCTTTTCATGTACTAATTAAAGCGGGGAAAAATATCTCACCGACTTGTCTCAATCCGAGCGTCCTCTTCAGCCGTGCTGTTGTATCTGGTACGTTCAACCCGGTGACTTGCTTCGATGCCGGTGTCGCTGAGACAGGTCCTTCAAAAAAAAAAGAATTCGGACGATGAGGAGGTTGATGGATTTGACATCTTTCTATGAGGGACGAAGTGGATAAAGGCTCACCTGCGTCCATGATCGCGGTCCCTCTCCTCAAGACACCAACGAGAGATCGTCTAGTTGCATCTGGTGCGTTCGAAATAGCCGCATCTTTCAGTTCTGGTGGCGTTACGTTGCCAGGTGCTGAAAACATGCACAAAGATGAGTGGAAAAGAAGCACATCGAGTTTGAGATTGCGGAAGACAAGGGGAAAGACAGCTCACCAATCTGTTCCTTGGACGGTGCTCTTTTCAGAGATATACTCTTTCGTGGCATCTCTGGAATCTTTGAACTTCCAGCATCCTTCGCATCACTCGAACTCGTGGGGGCTCCGGCTGCCGGAAAACACAAATGATGACGAATTTCAGCAACAGAGCTGAGGTTCGGATTTGACTCGGTTACCAGGAGATCGAAAATGAAATACAAACCAATTTTCATACTATCGGGCAGTTTGTTTATACCATGGCTTCGCTTTGTTGTGTCTAGACGGTTTGAGGAACCCGCATCGGTTGCATGTGATGGTGGCCCGTCGGGGGCTGAAACGGGGGTACAATGGCAAAATAGAGCAGCAGATTTAGCGTCATAGGCAGACATTGGTTAATGACGTGTCAGATCCGACTGTTTTCCCCTTACCTTTCTTCGGGATCTTCTTCGTTGTTGGTAACATGGGTTGAATGTGATCTCAAGATGCAGCGTAGTGAAGACGAGTGGTTTCAACGGCAAAGATGTGGATAGAACTTTGAGTTCTGATTTGGCGCCGGTTATTTATCGTCCTCGATGAGTTTCTAGGGAGCGACGAGCACTTTCGGGTTGGTTCTAGGTGTGCATTCGATTTCGAGGGAGGAGCAGAGGACTTTGACACATTTCGGACTTTAGAACTCTCCTGTGTCACAAAGGTCATGTCTTGTGTTCTCGCAAACACCAGCAAAGGGTGTTTGTCGCCGTCCGCAGGAAGCTCACAGCAAACTGGATGCTCGAACGCAAGATTGAACAACTGAGGTCAATCGCGATATTCATCAGTTCATGGGATCTGTTTCAGACTGTTCCGGAGGTTTGCTTTCTTGGCTGTCGTAGGTAGGCATTGCCTTCATAGACCCAGTATAGCCATCATTTTGGGCGGTTAGGATCGAGTGTCATGTCTGGAATCCAATTACTCCTGTGTGTTGGACTGTGTTGGACGGTCCTCAAGAGACATTTTCGACCAGCGGAACAAAGGCGACGGTACGTGTTTTGAGGTGAGGGATGCATTTTCAAAATCAAGATCCTGTCCTATTTATTGAGATAAGCCAGTCTGGTCGCCTCGTGAGTGTGCCGTACTCCATGAACGTCAACTCTCCATAAAAATCTGGTATATTCATAAAAAGTCAAACGAGACGAGACGGTCAACAAATATTTACACTACAAACTGCTGCAAATACTGTTAAAGGATTCAAGTGCGTGAGCATAGGAAGAGGATATGACGCATTGTGGTGGCAAAAAGTAACCATGACCGAGGTTTAGAAGGTTAGCTTTGTTGTTGTTGAGACAACCAGAAATGTAACGATCCAAATAAACGAGAAAACAAATTATGGTTCACGCACCGATTCAGCTACAATACGCGCACGAGCATTCAAGCTCAGCTTCATTTCGCTGATCTCCTTGTCCACCTCTTCCATAAATTGAATGATGAAGTCGACGAGTTTGTGTTTGAACATTTGCTCGGTGTGGAAATTTGTCACGAGGAAGGAAATGTCATAGCCCTGCAGTACAATGTAATTTATTCAGAACCAGTAGCGAAGCAAGAATCAGGGTCTGGAAAGCGACAAGTGAGTTGTTCTTTTACCTGAACGGGTTTCCTCCTCAGAATCACAAAGTTCTCTGCACGCATCATCAAGAACCTCGTGAACTTGTGGCAAAGGATCCTTTCGATTTCGTCGGCTTGCTTGATCTTGATGCTGACTCGTAGAGAATTGATGGATCCTTCTATCAAAACTTTCTCGTTCTCGTTTCGGCTGATCACCACGGGCGTGAGCAAGACCTCCTTTGAAACCCTATAGCGGA
This sequence comes from Quaeritorhiza haematococci, assembly GCA_027596845.1. Classification (NCBI taxonomy): domain Eukaryota; kingdom Fungi; phylum Chytridiomycota; class Chytridiomycetes; family Quaeritorhizaceae; genus Quaeritorhiza; species Quaeritorhiza haematococci. The sequence continues at coordinate 39,911 of JADGJF010000025.1, read as the reverse complement.
AGATTGCGACACGGGCGAAACGAATGACATTTAGATCAGGATTCAGGCAAAACAGGAAGAAAACCAACTTGTCCCATGTTCACCGAAGACTAGTAATCCCATAGCCCACATGACGTCTGCTTATTTTCAGCATTCCCTCATTTCCCCTGTTTTTCCCACTCTTCCTCCTCTTCCCCGGTCCTGTTTTGCACTGTGTGTCCCACTGAAACTCACTTGGCTTCGACTTCGGGCTTGTTGTGACGTTCAACCACTTGAGACGAGAAGTTCTCCAAGCACATGCTCGCCGTAAGTGTCGCGCGAACGGCGGCGAGGTACGGTCGCAGAGTATTTGACTGCAAATAACAAGTGAGGAATAAAGTCACTAGAGTTAGATATTGACGAGAAGATGCCAAAATATAGTCAAGCACGCATAGAAAGGCAGATTTAAAGGGAGTTCCCAAGTCAGCTGAGTGTCTGTCAACGGCTGTAGACGCGGTTGGAAGAGTTATCGACCCTGGAAAATGGGAACCTCACCAAACGTGCTTCTTTTCGCGCTCTCCGCACTCATTCATCCCAGCTTCGTTCATCCCAGCTTCGTCCACCATGCCGAGGGACTCGTTATAATCGCTTCAATTCACGAGTGAACAGAGCAGCCCCTTTTCATGGTGTACTATCGCGGGTCATGGACTGGCTCCTTCCCGTCTCGTTTTCCAATCCTCCTCTCAATAATCCCCCCACACACCTCGTTCTATGTCTGCGGTCATTCTCCGCGTCTTTACTCTTCGTCCATAGCAGCAATACTCACCATGGTTGCGCTGTTCGAGGTGGGTTCAAAACCAGTTCAAGGTTGGAACGAACAAAGGAGTGTCTCACGACTGTACAACCACGCAACTTCAAGGTTCACCACCCCCGGCAAAGGCTTGATCCTGAATGCTGTCCGCCAAACCACGGTCATAGAAACACCCTAAACCGACGGAAATTCGTTGCGGGCCATCGCGCACCAGTCAAGGATTTGACGGGGCAAGGCTGAATTTTTTTGTCCGGCTCTTGCGTCCATATTTGGTCCATTATCGTGCGGATTACTTCTGGAAAAACCTCCCCCATTTTGTCGACAACAAAACACCACCTGCCCTCATGATCTGAAAACGGGGCCCTGAACAAAAGCAATGTCATTCTCCGCTTCATTATCCACCCCAGAAAACTCACAACAACCAAGTGCACCACTGCAACCAAACTCAACGGCACTTACAACCGCACAACAACTAAGACCTCGAACAAAAACAAACCCTGACACTTCCAGTTCCAACAACGTTGAAGCAGACAGGATGATTCCGCTACATCACATGCGATCGTCAGGATCTTCCAGCTCGTATACAGCACTGCCCGACGAGAATCAGTCGACGGGAGGAAGAGGAGCAGGAGTAGCAGCCGGGGCCGTGGAGGAAACGGGAAGGGGAGAGAAAAGCCGGTTTCGGACACCAGAGTTTGTGGTGTACTATGTCGTTGTGGGGTTGGCTCTTACACAGATGTGTTGGGGTACATTCGAGCTCAGTTCTGGTGCGTTCATTTTCAACTTTGTTGGAAGAAGCGAGGAGGGGGGGGGGCTGAAAATATTTCGGTCCTTTCTTCTTGCCTCTGGGTTTGGCGACTTGGATTAGATGCGGGCAGATTGTAGAATGTCTTTGCAAAGGGTGACCCGGGTGTGCGGGTTCTTGGGAAGATTTGAACAAAAGAGTTTGTCGCTTCGGGATATCGGCAACGTGAGCGAGGCGTGAGAACCCACAAAGATCAACTTAGTAGATTCGGATGCGCAAGCCTTCAATTTATCTTACTAGATTTTCCCCTTTCTTTACCCTAAACTCGGCAGTCGACCTCCCAAACTACGAAAAATATAGCCACCGACTCTCCAATGGCTGGCTTTTCGGTCGGAAAGTGGTAAGTGTCTAGTTCCGTTTCCTTTTCTTTTGCATCTCCACCTTGCGTTGGAACTACATCAGTATTTCAATGCCATTCCACCTTTGGTAACGTGGTGTAATGGGCAAAATGTACGGCGGGGGTGTGTTGAATCGGATCTTTGTAGAGAAAGTCCGTTTCGGGTAGCTTTTACATTGACAACAAACCGGATCAATAAAGTTCCTTTGGTCGGAAGGTCGCAGTATGATCGCGTATCCATTGACATAGTACCATTTAATAGCCCCTACTTGCAAGCTGACCTTCCGTCTCGTGCAAAGAACAAAGAAATCAAAGGATTGCCTACCACAAACGCGTCTTTGCGCCGCATCTAACACTGATAGAGGCGTTGCGAAGCTTATTCCCGAAGTTGAAAGAACCCCCTTCCCCTTTCGACTACAACTTGTTCATCGATCATCGGAATTGACCTCAAGCTCGTCTCCTTTTCTCGTCTGATAACTCACTTCTCGCGCTTCCTTTCAGGACAACAGCGACGCGCAATACGCTTCCTTTCGAAACAACATCCCCATCCTCCTCCCCACCATGATCATCTACATCCTCATCAGCCAAGCAATACAGTACCTCTTCCCCACATCCACCTCACCCAAATCACCCCCAACCCCAGCAAGAGCGTATTTCTCCCTCGTCTTCTCCCTCATTTTCATGTGGGTCATGCATGGAACGGGACTGATCAAGATTTGGGCGATACTCACCGTGTCGTTTTTGATTGCGAAGGGGTTGAGGGGGAAGATTTGGAACCCGATCGTTGTGTGGACGTGGAGCGTGGGCGTGCTGTTTACGAATCATTGGTTGCAGGGGTATAAGTTTGGCGCGTTGGTGGGTGAGAATGTGGTGACGCAGTGGCTGGTAAGATTTCATATTGCAAATTGAAAGATGCGATCTTTGCTTGCTTCATTTCCTTGTCTGTGATCTCATTAGACTCTTCTCTAATCGACGATTGGATTTCCAAACGGGAATCAAGGACTCTCACAGCGGTATCCAACCACGCTGGTGGATCACGTTCAACTTTTCCATGTTAAGAATGGTCTCGTATGCTATGGACTATTACTGGCACTGTCGAAATGACCCATCAAAGGGCGCGGGTGGCTCTAGTTCCTCCGCCAGGAAGGGCAAGAATGTGGTTTACGACAATGATGAGGTAGGGACGTAGCCTTTGCCGTCTACTCTTTGCTTCGGATATCTGTTTTTTTTTTGACAGAACTACTTGCACCTCTTTTCGGAAACAGAAAACCCGAATTCCACAGTTACCAAAAGACTACGGCTACATTTACTACTTAGTATACACGCTTTATATCCCGTTATACCTGGCCGGACCTATCATCGGTTACGACGATTTCGTAGGACAGGTGAGAACTGGTACTTCCGTGTAATCTGTCTTCAGGACTCCACTCAACGTTCCCCCCTTCATTAACCCGCACTCCCTCCAATCCCTCGGGCACCAATTGTACCTATTGGGTTACTCACCAAGATCCTTCGCCCCGCGCCATCCGACACACCCTCTCCCAAATCACCCTCCTCGTCGTCGCAATCAGAACACCTCCAACCACCAACCCTTCGCTCCACAATCGTCTACGCCGTGCGGTGGATCTTTTGCGTCTTGGTGATGGAGGCCATGCTTCACTTGTTTTATGTCGTGTCGATTAGCAAAGAGAGAGCGTGGGATGGGTTCACGCCCTTTCAGATTTCGATGATTGGGTACTTCAATTTGAAGCTGATTTGGTTGAAGGTTAGTGGAGGGGCGATTGTACGGTGTCGCGCTTTACCTTATGATGTGGCAAATAGTGATGTGTGTTGGTTTTTTTGGTCCTCGTCATCCCGCAGCTCCTTATAGTGTGGCGGTTCTTCCGGCTGTGGGCGATGGCCGATGGGATCTCGACTGTAGAGAACATGCATCGGTGCATGAGCAACAATTACTCGGCGATGGGATTCTGGCGGTCGTGGCATCGGTCGTATAATCGGTGGTTGATCCGGTAAGTATATTACAACTGCCTCTCAGCGCTTCACAGGACTTTTCTGGTCATTTCGCGGTTATCTCCGCGTCAACACCATGTACATGTCAGTCTTCGCCTTACATGTTTTACTTCTCTGCCACCTGGCACCACCTCAACGCAAAAGATACGTGTATATCCCACTGGGAGGCTCGAAATATTACGTCTACAACATGTGGCTCGTGTTCACATTTGTTGCGGTGTGGCATGATATCTCGCTCACGCTTCTTGCATGGGGTTGGCTAGTTGCTTTGTTCATCTTGCCAGAACTACTATTGACGAAATTGTTCGATCGACCAAAGGTGAATGACACGTTTCTAACTGATCTATGGACGGTCTAAATTGCCCTAGGATGGACAACCGGATCCGCTGACATAATTGCCTACATTGCCTAACTCATTTTCATTACTGCCGTTTGTAGTGGCGATCCTGGACGTACTTCCGACACCTCTGCGCTGCAGGCTGCGTCCTAAACATCCTTTTGATGATGATTGCGAACCTCGTTGGCTTCGCGGTGGGTGTTGATGGTATCACTCAAATGCTTCCACAGATATTCAATGCCCGAGGTGAGTCGCCTCGGTCTATCTTCCGCGTTTCAGATCAGAAACTGATCATAGAAATGCTTTCTGGGATTTTGTTGTGTTTGGTTTTGGGTTGTGTTGGCTTACCATGGCCACTGGCATTGCTTTTGAATAGGTGCGTTCTTTTTGGTCGTCACCTTTGGGGTTCTGTTCTCGGCCGTACACATTATGTTTGAGATCAGGGAGGTGGAGAAACGGCAACGAAAGGGATCTGTACGGTATTGATGTATCTCAGGATGTGTTTCTGGAGATATTTGAAGACTTAATGGACTCTGTGCCCTGGCTGAAAGAATAGAAAGAAACCCAACTAATCCCAGAACTTGATCTGCACTTTTCGGGGCTGGGTGACTTTTCTTCGGAGATTGCACGCTTTGTTTGAATGTATGCAGGACTTGCAGTCGCTCCCTACAACAGAGGGTCTCCCCAGTCCGAAACTGCGCAGAAAGAAGCCAAGAATAGAATTTATGTAGGCCCGTTGCAGTCATCTTCCAACGGATTCCTCAACTCTGGCCCCTCTTCTGCTGTTCCGTGGTTCCCATGCCGTTTGTCTTGTTGTTGTGGCAACATGCATGGCACCAGCTCTGCTGCCCTGCCCCACCGGGCTGCTTGTTGAGAATCGGATCTTTCGTGCATTTCCGATCTTGACGTAAACGGTGTGAACAACGTTTTGTGGTCAAAAGCAGGACCCACACAGTGTGTCATGAGCGTCAGGAGAGGCCCAGAAGAGGACCTTGACGAAGCAAAGGAAACGAATTTCCCCAATTGCCATGTGTTGTCCTCAACTACTCTTGGCCCCTTCTTCCACTGTTTCGTGGTTCCCATGATGCAGTCTGTCTCGTTGTTGTGGCAACACGCATGGCACCAGCAGACCAGCTCTACTTTGCTTGCCGCACATCACCAAACTGCTTGAGCTCACACTCGGGAGTCGGATCTTGCAAATTGTTGAGCGACTCAGTCAATTGCATGCGTCACAATATTTTGGAACAAGTATCAACAGCAGGAGTCGGTTCAAGGATATTGCTCATGCTCAGTTCATGCTCACATAGTTTTCATCATATGTAGTAGGATTCAAACACCCAGCAGAACAAACCGTCGATATGAGACAGTAAGAAAGAAAACCGTGTCCGAGTTTCTGGGGGAAAAAGTCCAAAAAGCCCAAGGTTATTACCCGTCGGGAGACCGGGGAGAGTGGGGACGCTCCTGATCTCCATCGTGACCCTCATACGTCTAAGACGTTACAACTAAGTGAAGCGTCAGGTCCCTTCTGAGCATGCTGAAAGGGGTTGCCAAATACGGCGAGAGGAAATGGGCTTCGATAGCTGAAGATGTGAAAAGATCTGGTCCGCAGTGTCGACAGCGGTGGCTCTCGATCAAAAGAAGAAAATAAAGTGCGAAAATTACAGGAGGGAGTTGCTCAACATCTGCAAACAACGGTCTTTGAATCAGCAAACTCTTACATGGTCTTGGTTCCCCAAAACATTCTGAACACCGCCTTTGCTCTTGCCGGATGTCCGTACCGTAACCTGTACCTTTTCTCCTCCGTTCCTGTTTGTTCACTCTTGCCTTTTCTTCTTGCAACATGCTCAAAGCCTTTGCATACCAACCAATCCGACGTTGTCGGGGAGGTTGCCAAGGCGGCCAGGCAGGGTAACCTGACAGGTAAACCTGACGTACTTGGTGACACACTTGTGCAACGTTGTTTGAACATGGCCAAAAAGAAGGCCAAGAGCGCCGCCGCCAACGCCCGCGGTTTCACTACCACCAGCGTCGTCGTGAAGAAGTCGGACCAGCCGCAGGAAAGCACAAACAACTCCTCAAAAACCATTGAAAAACAACGGTCCGCCGCATCAGAACCGGCACCACCCAAGCAACCCACACCGGCAGCCCCCAGTACAGAACCGACAAGCGACACATGGGAGTCTTGGGAAGAAGCTTTGCCTTCAGATCCTGCCGCTGTCCTCGCTGATGGCGATCGAGTCGCTTCCCTCAAGGTTGATACGGAATGGCGTCGTGAGGAGGATAAAAGACTCGAAGCTGCAGCTGACACGACACTCCCGTCGCTCAAACTCGAGCCGACCGCTGAGGAAAGCTTATTGGAATATGTTCTCGAAAATGAATCTAAACAAGCTGTTGGTATGGATATTCTTGCGACTTTGTCCTTCTAGCGCGTGATACAGTTTGTGTGTTTTCTGCTTTCGTTTTCGTTGCGCCGGTTTGCGTTTGCGTTAAGTCAAAAGTGGGCGGTTGGAGAAGGACTGGATGGAGGAAGTGACAAAACGATGTGAACTTGATGGCAAAAGCAGATTATCAGCTTGGAGGTGCAAAGTTCCAGCCTGCACATATTGTAGCTTCAAACGAATATACCCCAAATATACACAGATCTCTGATCACAATGTATCATACATCTTTCCCTACCTTTTTTATGGGCGTTCATTTCCAAATCCGTTTTGCAGATTGGCTGGCCAAGGAAGCGAGTGACCAAACCTCCCTCAATAAACTGAACATGACGTACCTGGCGCTCGAAAAATTGGGATTCTCGCGAAACGATATTGAGCAGGCCATGTGGCATGCTGGCGGACAGAACCTTTCAAACGCATTGGATTGGGTGTGTGTTTTGTGAACGTGAGGAGATGGAAGCAAAGCTTCATGTTAATGGGATGATTTGTCGGGAAGTGTACTCATACGGGCATTCGGTATTTGTTGTCAGATGTGTTTACATTTGCCAACGGATTCGTTGCCGCAAGGATTCACGGACAAGTTTCTCACCGGAAAGAGTAAGTGGTTGTTGAAACGCAAAGCCAGGGATCAAGAAAGGAAACGACCAAGTGAACTAACCTTTCACGTGTAAAGAAAACGATATCAAATTTGTTCCAACATCCGATCGTGCACCATCCCCGCCGAATGCGAAGGTATATGTGACATAGTTCGGCTACCTTTTTTCTTCACTTCATGCCCGAGCGTTGATGAATGGGTTGAATGCTGACACCCCTCCAAAAGAAGGGCTCAAACAAAACACAAACACCGCCGTCCAAACCAGACCGACCGGCGTCGTCGTCGTCCTCCGCATCGTCGTCAAGTTGCCAATCGGGAAAGACGGACGCCCAGTTGAAGTCTTGGATATTGCAGCGAATGGCCATGGAGGTGTGTTCGCGCTTGCCCTTTATTAGTTTCTTGTTTGCACACGAGATCGTCTAACTCCTTTGATTCCTCAACCCACTCCGTTCCCATTCATTCAGAGCGACTCCTCAGACGATGAAACCCCCAAAGAACCCGAAATTCCTACCAACATCCGCTACGCCCAACTCAAATTCGAAGCCGAGCAATCCAAAGAACTCGCTAACGCAGCCAAAGCCTCCGGAGACTCTGACCTCCAAAAAAAGCACACCGCTCGTACCAGAGAGCTCAAATCCCAAATGGACGAGCTCTCCAAGCGGAGGGACTACAACCCGCGACTCGCAAATGAGGAGTGGAAGAAGATGGTCAAGGAAGAAGCGGAGAAGGGTGGATCTTCCAAGAAAGCAAAGTTCAAAACCCAGCAAACCGACAACGGCGGCGACGATGGGGATATGATTGGTGGGCTTTTTGAAGCTGCAGAGGCCGAGGCTAGCAAACCCTCTGGGGCCAAAAAAGACAAGGGAGGCAAGGCAACAAAGCTGCGGGACATGACCTACACGAACTGGTCTGGCAAGAGTCCCAAACAGTTGTGCATGGACTGGCTGGCGAAGAATGCTCGCGGTGCTAGGGCTCAATTTTATCCCATTCACGGCGGACCGGGAAACCGGTGGGGGGTTAGGTTGAAGGGTGGAGGGAAGGAATTTGATGGGAAGGTGGCTGAGATGGAACAGCATGAGAGGACGGTTACGGCGAAGGAGGCTGAGCATTTTGTTGCGGTGGGTGATTGTTTCTCGGAGATTATTGTAATCTTGTCAATCCTCTTCTTTTTTGCAAGAGTCTCGTACCGGGTCTGAGATTGAATTGAATTTTTATCCGCCTCTCTTCATCTGCGCGCACCCACTCCACAACGATATCCCATCAACCATTCCAGACCCGACTTCTATATCTCCTGGTCCCAAAGCTCCCTCTTTACCGGTCGCTTCCACCACCTTATCGAGACTTATGGCAGGAGCTTCAGACAGTAGAGGTATGTCATACATCCCACAACCTCACACGAAATACCTCCCCCCCAGGAGCCCTACTGACCCTCTCCGGCTCCTCTCCACCCCCCACCCCAGAAAAAAATCGCCGAAATAGAAAAGAAAGGCGCCACAGACGAACGAGCCCAATTCCTCACAAAACTCATCGAAGAACGGGATCGGAGGGTCAAAGCCCTGAAACAGAAATCGCCAGAGTCCGATCAACAACGAGGAGAAAATGAAGAACGTGAGATTGGGGAAGGACTTGGCTCGTTGATGTCGGGGTTGTCGTTGAGGGGTGGAGAGAAGTCGAAAGGGGATATGAAGAGGGTTTCGATGGAACTTGAGGAGGAGTTGAAGCGACGACGGGAGACTGGGGCGGTTAGGGAGTTGTTGGTTGGTATTTCCAAGAGGAGTTTTGTTTATGTGGTTGTGGTCATATTGGGTTTCGCGAGGGGTTTCTGGCAACCGACTCCCCCTCTTTCTTTTCTGTGTTCTGAGCTCAAACTGATATTATCCTTGGATGTCGATGTTTTCTAGCAACAAAGAAGCTCACTCCCAGTCTATGCGAAACGGAAGGACATCCTGGATCTAGTGGCCAAGAACCAAGTCGTGATAGTATCGGGCGAAACGGGAAGGTATCTTATCGCAAACCAGACCAAGAATTAGTTGCTTATTTACAGTTAACAAAGAACCCGTGGTTTTTCTTTGCCAGCGGAATGATGAAACCAATGCTAAGGATTGTGATTTTTCTCTTGGTATAGTGGGAAAAGTACACAGGTTCCACAATTCTTCGTCGAAGATGCGATAGAAAGGGGTAAAGGCGGGTTCTGCAACGTTATTTGCACTCAGGTAACTACACCAAATCATCTCCTTCCTCCATTTATCCTTTAATGCAACACCAACGTTCCTCACCCTCACATCTCATTCCTCCCCCACAGCCACGACGAATCTCCGCAATCTCCATCGCCTCCCGTGTCTCCGAAGAAATGGGCGACGGGTTCAACGAGGGAGCAGCAGGATCGAAGGGAAGCGGAAGAGGTGGAAAGAGGGGCGCTGGACAAGAGGGAGGGGTGGGAGCAGTGGGCGCTTTGGGAAGTTGGGTCGGGTATTCGATTCGACTTGAATCAAAGACGTCTAAGACTACGAGGTTGACGTTTTGCACGACTGTAAGTGGTCTGTTTGATCTGTTTTGTTTACAACAACCACCTTGACTGACACTAGCTATTCAAATATTGCGCGTTGACTCTCTTATGCGGATGTCAAAACACAGGGTGTACTTCTGCGTCGCCTGGAAACTGACCGCGCCTTACAAGGCGTCTCTCACATTGTTGTCGACGAGGTGCACGAAAGATCGGTCGATTCGGATTTCTTATTGCTTTTGTTGAGAAGGCTGTGTATGACGAGGCCGGATTTGAAGTGAGTGCATGATCTTGTTTTGGTTTTCGTCCTTGGCTACAACTTTTGTTTGATGTCCCCTAGGTTTTGGGGGGGGGAGAATACAACGTATCCGACTCATCTCCACCTTCCCCAACCACCACATCCGCATGCAGGATCATTCTAATGAGCGCCACCGCCGACGCACAGCGGTTCTCAAACTACTTTGCCGAAGCCGGGCTTGGCGCCTGTCCTTGCATCACGGTTCCTGGAAGGACGTTCCCGGTTGTTACTCATTTCTTGGAGGACGCCATTGAGCAAACTGGTATGTATGATTGCTTGGGAAATGGAAAGCTTTGATGGTTTGGCTTGATGGTGGCGTGTCGTATTCAATTTCGGCTGACCGAATTCGGGGTATACGTTGTTGTAGGTTACATCGTGGAGGACGGGTCTGAGTATGCTGTCCGAGGCACCGCGCATATGAGAGGTAACTATTTCTTCCCCTCGTTTCAAAAAACCTTCCTCCTCAAAGCAACTTTTTCGCATCCCCCCAACCCGCATCAGTTCTTCTCATCATTCATTTTAAAAACCCTATTCTCACCCCATCCTAATCCCACCAGAAACCGGCCCCATGAGAATCTCCGGCAAAGGAGGCAAACAATATACCGTCAAACTCCAATGGGAAGAGTCTGATTCCGACTCCGATTCCGACGAGGGAGCCATACTGCTAGATGATAACACTGAATCCAGTGAACAAGAAAGCGGAAGTGGAAAATCATACTCATCGTCAACCCTCCGCACCATCAAAAAGCTTGACCCGCAGAAATTGAACTTCGACCTTATTGAGAGAGTTATTTTGCAAATTTGCGATGAAGGTCAGGATGGGGATCGGGAGGAGGACAATATTGGTGTTGATGATGATGCGTTTGCGAGCAGGGCGAATGCGATTTTGGTGTTTTTGCCTGGGTTTATGGAGATCAGGAGGTTATATGATCGGTTGATGGCCTTAAGTGCGGAGAGGAAGAGGGGAGAAGAGAGGCGGAGGTGGTTGGTTATTCCATTACATTCTACGCTGGGGAGTGAAGAGCAGAAGAAAGGTGAGTGTGTGCTTGATGTTAAACTTTGTGCTCTGTATGTGCGAGATGAATGCGGGGAACTGAATTGCGACACGTGTTTGTTTAGTGTTCAAGCTGCCGCCGCCGGGCGTTCGGAAGATCGTGCTGTCAACGAATATTGCGGAAACAGGTTTGTTGAGGAGGGGACGCGTTTGCATTTACTTTTCGTCTGCGCTGCCTCTTTGTTTAATGCGTATGTGGATGGTTGTTTGTTTCGATCTTAGGCATCACCATCCCGGACGTGGTGTACGTCATTGACACATGCCGAGCTCGTGAAGTCAGGTAAGTTTTCCACGAACCTTCCTTGCCCCATGGGGAAATACATCGACACCTCTTGGCATAAGCAAAGTCATCATACCTTCGGAACCTGGGAAAATAGTTACGACGACCGAAGGCACGTAACCCGTCTCTCGGAGGTATTCGTGTCGAGGGCGAACTGCCGACAAAGAAGAGGAAGAGCAGGACGTGTACGTCCGGGAGTTTGCTACCATCTTGTCAGTCGGAAAACGTTCAACGTTTTGGTGAGTCTCTTCAGAATGTGCTTACAAACGTTTTTTGCTGCTTTGATCTTTATTTGTACAATTTGTACTGACCCCACAATGGTATAGCCTGATCACCGCCCACCAGAGATGGTCCGCTTGCCTTTGGAAGAGCTTTGTCTTCGGGTGCGAGCGACTGGTTATACACAGCCGCTTGCGGAGTTCCTTTCGGAAGCTCCTGATCCGCCACCGGCGAGGAACATTGAGAGGTCCATCGACGCATTGAAACAGGTGATTCCTCATACGCTTTCCCGTTTTATGCGAAACTATTCTTTCGCGCAGCCGGTGAAACCATCATATCTGACGGGAACCTTCATCAAATCTCAAATCAGGTACAAGCCTTGGACGCATGTGAGCAGCTGACGTCGCTAGGAGAGAAACTCGCGAACATGCCCATGGACGTCCGGCTGGGCAAGATGCTTTTGTACGGTGTTGCTCTGCGATGTTTGGATCCGATCCTGACAATTGCAGCTATACTTAGTTTGGGGAGATCGCCGTTTAGTCGGCCGTTTGGGAAGGAGGCTGAGGCTGATCGAGCTAAGGCGGCGTTCCGCACAGGTAAATAGCCTTGGAAGAGGTGAATGAACGATTGTTTTGGTCGCATGAATTTTTCTTTGAGACTTCTTGGCTGATTCAATACATTCCATGTTCTATCCATATAACGAATGTTTGCTAACCTTTCAAAAGCCGACTCGGACCTGCTCACGATGTACACGGCATACGACCGGTGGCGGTCATGCCTGCAAAACGCGTCGACTAGGAGTCCGACATCCGTCGCCCGCGATTTCTGTGATCGGAACTACTTGTCAATGCAGAACCTGATGATGATTGAGGAGGGGAGAGGGCAACTGTTGAGGTTACTGGCAGGAGCAGGGATGGTGGATCGAAACGTTTTGAGGGAGTCTCCGGATGTGAAGTCGCAGAGCGGGTGGGTTTGGAAAACTGTTCACTCCTCCTCGAATGCCATTGAACTTGTCCCCTAACTATTGCCTTCGTGTTTGTTCATTGCAGAAGGAAAGCGCCGTTAATCCAGACGTATATCCCCGACGCATACAACAAAAATCAAAAACACGTCATGACACTCGCCGCACTTGCTGCCGGGCTCTACCCGAACATCATGCACATCGTGAACTCTTCAGATTTTTCAAATCTCGCTTCCTCAATTGGTGGTGGTACCAATGGCCCAGTCTTGGGCTCAACTGCCGCAGCAACAACGTCGGGATTCGGATCATTCACATTAAGATCACCCGGATCGACGGAACTGATTTATGTTCATCCGCGATCGAGCTACAACTCAGAGGGTGTGATTTACAAGAAACCTGGGTGGTTTGTGTACTATGAGATGGCGAGATCTGGAGCTTCAAAGAGATTGATGGCTTGGGATGTAAACAGGGCCAGTGTCATCGCACTGGCCGCTCTGGCCGGGGGTGAAATCAAGGTTGAGGTGGGTGATGTTCCTATTTTCTTTTGTCAATCCAAGCACATCATCATCATAAACTCTAATCACGCCGAATTTCCTCCCAAATCAGCACCGGCAACGCGTCTTCACATTCGACAATGTTCGACTCCGATGTCCACCTAGAACTGCTTCTGCGCTTCAGCAGTTTTCACAACACCTTCGACAAGCGATAGATTTACGTATGGGGTTGGAGATGCGCCAACAATCCACGGAAGCGGATTCGTCGAAGCCGAAATCGAAGGGGCAGATAGATGTGGAGCAAGCTGATAAGATTATTGATCAATTGTTCCAGGATATGCTCGTGAGTGAAGGGAAGGGGTGGGGCTTTGAATCGAATTAGGGTCTTTTTGAAAAGACGAAACTTTTTCGAGTTCAAGAATAATAATTATATCATAATGATTATGTAAGAACAATTGTAGGAGGAGGATATGGATATGGATATTCCGTAAACTTTTGACCTGGTGGGCTCGAGCAAATATGGAACTATGGCTGCCCACCTAAGTGCCCACTGGGGTTGATTGCGGAACAATCTTTTTCCAACTCCGCCTCTCCCCACTCTCTCCACATTGTGTGACATGCTGTTTCCGCCAAGAAACTCTTACCCAAACTCCCAACCCCCACCTCTCGCGCACACCGTCTAACATGGTCGCCTATAAAATGTCCAGCCCATCGGAGGGTCCAACCGAATCTTCATCGCCCTTTTCCAGCATCAACAGTAAAGTGTACACATGACTGATTCACAGCACATGACCAAGATGGACGACCGTGAGGACCGTCCCTTCGACCTTATAGGTACGGTAACAGCAACACACAATTTCCTTTCGGTTCTTTGTTCAGCGTCGTGGAGCACAACTCACTGCCATATGTCGTTTTGCTCGTGCCGTTGACTCACTTCAATGTCGCGCTTAGCATGGTGGGTTTTGCTTTCTATCAATATCAGTGTCTTTTTCAGCATTGTGTGCTTTCGAACTAACCTATCCCGATCGATCATTTTATGCCATTTCGCAGGGGTGCTACAGGCTTCACAGGTAGTTTTGTCGCTGATCATCTGGCACATACGGCACCATCGGCAAGTATCGGAAAACTCTTCTCAACGACTGATTTTTGAGGGCACTGTACGTTGGAAAATACTGATTACGATGCATATTTGAACAACAGACTCTTCGCTGGGCGATTGCAGGTCGCAGCAAATCGAAGTTGGAAGCCGCCAAACAGAAGCTGGTGGAGAGTGAACCCAGCGTTGCAGGTTGGTTTCAAACCCGCTTTCTTTATTCTCTGGGATTTTGTTGGGACTTGTGTGTGGGGCTTAAAGCTGACAAATGTCCTTCTACAGAATCTCTCCATCTTAATCGGTGACTCGGCCGATCAAGCATCCGTCGATGCTGTGGTTGCTCCAACCCGTGTAATCGTGTCAACAGTCGGACCATTCTTGAAATATGGACAGTCACTTAGTAAGTCCTTTGCAACCCTCGTTCGTTTTGAATAGCTGGCCGATCGGCGCATTAATCACCACATATCGGTTCCATCTTCATTTTCACATCGAATATGGTTCAGTTGACGCCTGCGTCCGCTTGCGCACCGATTATGTTGATTCCGCGGGGGAGATACCATTCGTACGGGAAATGATCGATCGTTACCACCAAAAAGCTAGCGAGGACGGCACTTTCATTGTTACCAGCTGTGGTTTTGATTGCATTCCCTCCGACTTGGGCGCTTTCATGTAAGTAACCTTGAGATACATCATCGACCTCGAAATCCCTCCCGTCCTCTGTCTTGATCCCTGTCGCACCTCGCCTCAACGATATTTGAATATTTTTCTTTATACACGCAGTGTCGCTCATCATTTGGCGACGAAACACGGATTGAAAACTTCGAATATCCGATTTTCTTTGGTCGATTGGGCAGGCGCTCCTTCGGGAGGAACTTTGCACAGCATCGCAGAGACTTTCGCTTTGCCCTTCTCAACACTGTCTAAAATGAATTCGCTTTACTATCTGGCAGACAAAGAAGGTAATTATCGATTCCTTGACTCTTTCTTTATTTTATCTCTTTCAAAGTTGTTAAATGCGTTCATACATGATTGCTCACTTCCCATCCTTTTTCTCGTTTCACCACAAAGGTCCTCACCAACCCGAAGTAACCTTTTCCCGCTACGACAAAGACCTCCAAAAATGGCAGGGCTTCTTCATAATGGAATCAGGCAACGCACGATACGTCTACCGAAGTCACTCGCTGCTCGGCAATGTGTACGGGGACAAACTCAAGTACACAGAAACCCTGACCTACCGAGGTCCAACCGCAGCATTTTTCAAATCTATGTTTACCGTCTTCGGGTCAATGTCTTTGCTTATGCCGCCTGTTCGTGGGCCGTGAAGAAAATGTACCCCGCTGGGTCTGGCCCGTCTGCTGATGTACTTGCCAAGGGATACTTTCGAGTCGAACTTGTTGGCGAGTCTGAATCAAAGGTATGTCTCAGTTCAATTGCTTTCTGCTTCTTTTCTGCTGCAAGAAAACTTTTGGGGGATGTGATACTGAGTGTGTATTTTTCAATCAGAACGGACAATCCCCAACCAAATGCAAAGGTGTGGTATCTTTCAACAGAGATCCGGGCTACGGAGCAGCTGGGGTGATGTTGGCGGAATCGGCCCTGTGTTTAGCACTCGATCGAAAAAGGTTCGCCTTAGAGGCATCAAGTGGGTTTCCGGGGTTCCAGCCAGTCAAGGGTGGGGTCGTCACAGCTGCGTCGGCGATGGGCATGGTGCTTGTCGACCGATTGAGGAAAGCTGGGATGGTGATTGATGCTGAAGATTTGCGGGCTCAAGAGTAGCAGTTGTGGAGTTTGTAAAATTAGGAAGTCTTTCATGAAAGACATTGAGACGATGTTAATAGACTGTCACTGCCCCCAACCAGATGAAAGGGTGTTTTTTCTTTCAACAGGGATTCGGGTACGCAGCAGCTGAAGAGATGCTGGCGGAATCAGCCCTGTGTTTAGCGCTCGATCAAAAAGGATCGCCTTGGAGGCATTGGGCTGATTCCATGGTCGGCGATGGGCATGGTAGGTACTTGTCGACCGGTTGAGGAAGGCGGGGAATGGTGATTGATGCCTCGGCTTGATGCTGGGGATTTGTTCGCTCAAGATCAGCAGTTGTTATATTTGTATGGCATCATTCTCCTGCGTTATTCCACGGTTGCAGTTGACCCAGAGCCATCGACTTGCTTTTATTCACGTGTCATTTACATCTCTGATCACTCGAAACATCCAAACGGCAGAGCGGCACAAAAAATGAACGGCTGGCACCCCCTTTCAATGGAACTGGAAAAGGATAGTATAAAGAAAGGGAATACGAACAAGAGAGCTGAGATTCCACTCTCATCATCAGCAAACAGCGCTCCGCTGCGAAAGACTTGATACGCGTCGCGCTGAGCAACATTTTATTTACATGGACTGCGGCGGGAACAGGCATATTACCCATCGCAATATACATCATTTTCTATCTTTGCTATCACAAATGATAACGTCGTCCATGAATGATCATAACTTGAAGAAAAAGCATAAGAAAGACTATACAGTCGGGTCGTTGAAAAAGAATGAGTAGATATCACCAGGTGGTCCCAGGCTCTCCTCCACGCACCCCCACATGCGCTTCTTAAAATCTTTAGAGAAGCCTAATGGTGGCGAAACAGGCTGCCGTGATCACACCCACGCGAAGCACTGGAGGAAGTAAACTCGGCCCGCCCCAAATACATCTGCCCATTAGATTGGTGCATTAGCCTTCGAGCAGAGGATCCACAAAGTCGACGACCTGTGCACATCACACAAGGTGTTCCATGACCGTTTTGGTTGGCGGCATAAGTGAGGTATAGATCTGTTGGTGCTCCCGGGTGCTCTCATGGTCGTGTCCATGCAACATAAGCGTTGGTGCTCCCCGCATGAAAGGTATCCTGCCTGTGGATGGTCAGGCACTGCTGAGAACGGCAAAGAACGTCCTGCCAAATAGTGTTCACCTCTTGGCTTCGAGTTCCTTCAAGTGTTCCTCAATACGCATTTTTAACTCCGCATTACACATCTTTAACCCCGCATTACGCGTCTTTAACTCCTCATTCTCTTTGACCGTATTTAGAAGACGCTCCTCCGCAGCCCATTTGGCGACCTCCTCTTTCGCGATCTATGCAGGAACAAAATTGATCTTCGGCTTTGAGTTCTGAACTTCACTGGCGATGTTTTGAAAGTCGATGCGTAGAAGACGAAGAAAATGTAGTCGTTGTGGTTGATTTTCAGCTGATGCGCCACGTGAATGTCATAGAACCGAACTTTCCGTTCCAGTATGGAGATTGCATTTTGTTGCGGCATGGCGGCTGTCTCTCCAACACTTGTTCTGAGTTCAAAATATAGTCTACTCCCACCCAACAGAAATGTATCTTGATACTGTTGAGGGATTCGTGCAGTGGGAGGGAAAAGATTTCGTAAAAGTATTCCTTGTGTGAAAGTTCGGCAAGTAAATCGATATTTTCAACTCGTTGGTCGTTTCCTCCACGCAATACAGGGCCTTGGTTAACCTCACTGAAATAGGAAATAAGAAAGGGGAAAATTGAAGAAAAAGAGCAGGTTCAGTTTTGGGTCTCGGCTGGTTCTGCAGGTCTTTCTTACGAATATTAACTGGAGAAACTTTTCTTCAGCTGTTAAACACATACCCCTCTGTATGGAACGCCTTGTTTCTTTCCTGAAACCCCGCGATGAAATCCTCAGAGTAGGCGATACGCTGGGCGGTATGGGAAGTTGTTGTGCTTTGGGAATTTGACACAGAGCCCCCAAGACTCCGGTCCTGACTTTGCTGTGGAGTTGAGACATTGGGGTGTGTTGTGTGTGGGAGCATCAGTGTCGAATGCGAATGGGCGTTAATGTTGGGCACCAGGGAGGGCACAGCTGGATGTTTGGGAAACTGCCTGGTGTGACGTCCGACCCCCTTTGTTTGAATTGAAAGTGAGCCTTTTGCACCAGCCTTTGCACTGGGACCTGCGGGACGCCTGCAAGACGACGACGGCAGCGACGTGGTTTATCTCCAAGGTTCGCATACAAGCATCTACTTGGTCTCTCGAATATGGCAGCTACAGCTTTTCTGACTGAAACGGAACCGAGGCTCGCTCAGTATGCCCGCATCATCTCAGGATGGAACGCTCATGGACGCGACAATGTCTCCCCGTTGCCGCACCTGGAACGCCTCGAACACCGCCTGTTCAAGCTCTTCTTCTTCGATGTCTTCAGTGCTCTGGCTCGCCTGTCGGAAGCTTCCCGCCTGCAACAGGAACTTCAGGATTTGAAAGAGGGAAAGGGCCACATCTGTGATCTGCTGAAGACATCAACTTTCCTGATGAGCTCTTTGCTACGTCTTCTACAGAGTGACAACAGATTGGACCACGGCATGGGCGACGACGTTTGTCCGTCTGATTTTTCCTGCTCTACCTCTGCGTTGGAAAAAGGGATACAGCAACATGTCGACGTTCCCGTACCACTTCCCGAAATCCAGCCTTCAACAAGCAAGGCACCCGCCCTCCGAAGGGGACTGCCCCCAGAGATTGTCACAGAAATTGTGAAATATCGACATGCGTTACATGACAGCAAATCCCTCGCTGCCTTTGCATTGGTAAACCGCGTATGGCGCAGCGTCGCGATGCCCCGTGTCTGGAAGAACGTGCTTCTCTACTCAACGGAGCGCAAATTCAGATTTTTGGGCTCCCTCTATTCAAGCGTATTCGAAGCAACCACAAGGAAACTTAACTCCCTCCCGTGTGCGTCAGTGGTCAGACTCGAAGTTGGTGCCGTGGATCAACACAACCTTTGGCACACGATCATCGAAAATCTTTATTTGTTTCCCAACCTTCGCAAACTCGTCATATGGCTTCCCTCGGTTGATGATTTGTCGTTGCTGTTCGATCAACACCTGCCGGCTTTACAAAGTTTATCGGTTTCCGGGGAGAGAGGCGGCACATTTGACGACCCATGGGGGGAATATGGATCCTGGAAGTACGGGCCAACGGTCGACCGTCAACAGAGTCGGACATTTTTTTCCCGTCTTATGGAAATGGACCTTTCCGCTAACCAAGTGTCCAACCAAGACGTGGACTGTCCAGCACTTCTTGACGCTGCTCATGCAAACTTGCGTAAAATTGCGTTTCCCTCCTCAGTTCCGGATAGCGTCGCGAAACAGTTCTTCGACAACTGCTCACATGCTCTTTCGGTGGTGAAGATTGTAAGAATGGACCCGCCTCTTTCTCGGTCGACGTTTGAGGTTCTTGCAGAGAGATGCACTGGCTTGCGCGCGCTTCACATCTTCGACGCAGAAGAAGCTGATGTGGACGGCTTTGAACACTTGATGAACCTACGTGGACCGCAGATGATCGCCTTGGAGTTGGGGTGGGTGGATGGGAGTATGTCCGTGGACCCGCGTATGGTTCGGTCAATTGCAACACATTGCCGGTCCCTCCAATATCTGAGCATACGCGTCGACCCAACTTTGACGGCAACACCATCTTTGGGAACGGACATCGTCGATCTCATTCAGAGGTGTGGGCGATCGCTTCAAGTTTTTTACCTGTGCATCATTGAGTACGATATTGCTCAACCATCAAACATCACGGAGAATGTTCTCATCCAGACGATCGCCGAATGCTGCCCAGACCTTGTCGGAGCGAAGTTGTATCTTTCTGGAGATACCGAAGTGATCGCACTGGGTAGATACACAGAGGAAACCTTGGCGAAACTCGTGGGGAGGTGTGGGAAGTTGGAGGCGTTCGACATCACAGATGATCTCCGCCTAGCTCTTTTCAGGAATTCTCAGTTGCGGGCAAGCATCCATGCTCTTGTTAACAATCACGCTAAAACTCGGTTTCGCACTGAGAACTTCTTCGATTGGGAGCGCTATTCTTAGGGTAATGGTGTATAGCCCCGCGAGTGATAGGAATCGCTTGTGTTGTAGCCCTGGTTATATTAGGTTTGTGTCGGAGTTCCAATTTCGAAAAATCTTGCAAGATAGGATTCGAGAAGCGAGTGTCGGTTTTGACATGTAGCTCAGGTACGGTAGGTTATTTTCCCAGGGTTCGAGAGTTTGTGGTGAGAATCTCTATTCTACATCTGCCACTCACTATACATGCGGAATCACTTTGTCGCCATTGAGTTGTTGGGCATTTAACGCGCTAGCAGGCATTCAAGCCTGCATGCAAACTGGTTCTTAAACAGCATAATTGTTTTCGAAAACTATATCGGCCGTTTCGATGTGTCATTTGTTATGTTCGCAATTTTTTACGTGCTGGTCTGCATGCCAGTGTCGGAAGTCGAACTTGACCACAAGAATTCTCCGCTCTATGCAGAAAAAACATAACCAGACTTTGGAAGGACTCTGAAGCATGCTGCTGCACTCGATCCTGTACTCGATCATCATCGATCATTCTGAATCTGCACGCCGAGACGTGTGCAAAAATCACATGTTGGGGACGGTTTCGGCGAATGGCGGTTGGTGAGGGGTGGTGAGGGGTGGTAGTGAGGACTTCTGCGCGTTCTTTCAAGTTTCAATGCCGGAGAAACATGTTCATCATATTGCGATTGAAGTAATGAGTCGTGCGGGGTGGGGGACGGGTGTGTATCTCAAAGCAATGCCACCCCCATACATCCGCCACAAAACGCAATAATATGTTGTCTTGGAGTTGGTGGGTCGTCGCCGCCGCAAGCCCAAGGGCTGAGATGGGAAACGTGCGAAATTCGCGACGGAACACAGGCCAGAAATGATTTTGAGAGCCCAAGGAGATCCCCGCAAGAAGCGGGCTTTGTCTCAAAAGTTGGTGGATCGTCGCGCAGTGTTGGAAGCACTGGAAGTGCGTTAAGCATGGCGTGGTGAGAGGAGACACAGCCATAGCAGTTGACCAGGCAGGAGACCACCACATTGAACGCAGCATTGAACTGGAGAGAGCTGATGTCTTGGATGTTATCGCCGGATGTGCAAGGAGAGTTGCAACCAAGGACCAACGAAGAAAGTTGCCACCTGGCAAACACCTCCGCGTCGAAGGTAACGACGAGCATTGAAACGATTGGAAACTGTAAGAGACGAGGCAGGAGAAAGCAGGAGAAGAACAGCTGAGAACACATCTGGATGCCTCGACAACACGAACTCAAAAAGAGCACAATTCCCTTTTTTGGATGACGGAAAGGGATGCAGTTGCTTTCACCAGGAAATTCAACCCAAACCGAGCTTTGGTTCTCTAAAAATGTAAAAAAACCAGGTGAAAATCGGGTGAAAAATCTTTGGTTTCAGATCAGGTTCGCGCAATTCAAAGGTAGCTTGACTCTTCGGAGAAATCCTGGTTGGCGCGGTGAAGATTCCAAGTGGGTGGCTGGGCGGCAGATCCCAAATAGAGTTATCTTTAGAGTTGTGCGGAGCAGATCTGCCGTGTTTACATATAAAGGATCGGAAGTGCAGCTTTAGATGTTTGTCAAGTCCAATTCCTGCGCTCTTAGACTTTGCAAGATTCATTTCTAGTAGACTATAGATCACCATCTAAACTCATATAAACATGTTCTCGAAATCACTTCTGCTCGCAGCCTTCTTGTGCGGCCCAACTGCGGTTCTCTCGGCGACAATCCCCTCCGATGCAAGTTCACCACACCACCTCACCCGTCGCGTAGTGAAAGGCGAACAGGGTACTCTCCTCCCCGTTGAGTTCGGCTACTCGGGCGCGATCGGACCGGAAAACTGGGGTGACCTCTCTCCCGCATTTGCGACATGCAAGACGGGAACGAAGCAGTCTCTCATCAACTTCGAGGATCGCGCAATGTTGAAGCGGGAAGGACCCACCTTCAATTGGGGTTGTCTTAACGTCCGTTCGTTGAAAGTTGAGAACAATGGACTGGGCGTTGAGGTTGAGATTCCGGAACAGGCTCAGAGAACCAACAACATCACCATCGCGGGTACGACGTATTCGTTGAGGCAGTTTCATTTCCACACACCGAGCGAACATCGTATCGGGGAAAAATGTGAGTATGGTGCAATTTTAGAGTATGAATTCAAAATGCGTTTTCATTCACTTTCGTCGCCCCGGAACCCACAACATCCTAACCTCTAAAATCCCCCACAATACTACCGCTTCCCTAAATCCCTAACCGAAAAACAATCAGGGTTCCCCATGGAAGTCCATTTCGTTCACACAACTCCTGACAGTAAGATCGCAGTCGTCGGCGCCATGTTCGAAATAGGCCGAGAACGCAGCGCATTCCTGGACCAACTGATGCCGTCGCTCCCTTGCAGCAAAGATCAGACGGTAACTCTTCCCAGGCTAGACCTTAGAACAGTGCTTCCTAAGATTACAATCCCTCCATTCTGGCGGTACGAAGGGTCGCTTACTACACCCCCGTGCACGGTATGTTTATGTTGCAGTGCATTTGGATTCTGGGTGATGGGCAGTCGGATGGGACTTATGAACTGACCCGAAATTTGGTATCTTTACTGCGATTTTTTTAACAGGAGGGTGTGCAATGGACCGTCGTTGACAAGCCCCTCACCATGTCCCTCGACCAGTACGAAAAGTTCCGCAAAGCCGTCGGATTCAACGCTCGCCCAACGCAATAGAAAAATGATCATTATATTCTCCTCTGATTTTCTGAAGAACTTCCATTTAGTTTATAGAGTATTTGTAAATGAATGGGTTTTGGTGGTTTTGCATATGGTTTTTAGAATTTTTTGTTGGTAGAATCGCAGTGATAGATCACCAGCACCAATTCAGCGACACTGGCAGTACCGGCTACCCCTGACAGTGTAGCTCCCACTGTAGCAACTCTTGAGCATTCAGTCACTACTTCACATATAAAAATAATACGACATTGAGGTAAAACATCGCAAACGGAATAAGTGGGGATCCTAGACTCTCCGGAGGCATCACATCTGATCAACATCTGATTCAAGCATGAAGCGGTGCTAGCTTCTGGGTAAGTTGCACGATTGGTTTCGGCAACAGCTTGTCTTGTGGGGGAAACGAACCCGTTACCTCTGACAAACTCCGCAACGCAAGAGTCACACAACCACATCTTTTGGACACTTCCTTTTCGCAGCCGCACTCCTCTTCGCACTTGACGAAAGCCCCTTCAACCCGTTCGCATTCCCACCGCCACTGCCGCGCAAACCGAATTCTCGACTCGCCTCTCCTTGGCATGATGCAGTGGGAGGAATACATCAACACCCTTGCCACCACCTACGTCCCCTCCGACGTCCTCGAAGTACTCTCCGCCTCCCCGCTCCCACTCCTTAGAAGAGGCATACTCGAATCCCTCCAGATACTATGGACATCCATCCTACTTCCGCTGATAGGCGGAGTCATCGACACAAGAAATCCCGCAATGATAACGGGGTTGTTGCTTGCGGGGTTTTCGATTCTGTACATGGGGCTGCTCATGGTCAAGGGAACGATTCGGTGGGTGATGTGGATTATGAAGATGACGTTCTACGCGGTTGTAATTGCGGCGCTAGTTGTGGGGTATCAGAAGATTAGAGGTGCGGCATAACGGGGGGGCGCCGAGTCGGTGATGCTGCTTCGGAACCGGTTTCGACTACCTACTTCGGGCGGGGCGAGAATCATACGAGAATACCTTATGGAATTTTTCGAGGAGGAACACGCATCAGAAACAGCATGGACTCCGTTTGAATTTTGTTGATGTTTTTGGAGAGGATACCTTATGGACATTTTTGATCTCGGACTACAAACATGTATTTATTCTTTCTGAAAAAAGGACTTTCCACCGCCGGAATTCTTCTACAGCTATGGTCATTGAAGCGCTTCATGTCTGTCGTAGCCGTGTGTACTTACGGCGAGCACCCCTCACAGTTCTGCGGTTGTGCGGCGACTTGCCTATATGTTCTACTTCTAGGTATCCCAACACCGTTTGCGCAAAAGGCACATCAGGAAAAATTCTTCGGATCTCAAAAATGTTTTTCTTTTCCAAGGGGATTGAATTTCGATGATGATAGATATACACTGAATGGAACGCCAACAGTCAGCCCAACAGTACCAGCATCGTCTCTAAATCCCCATGAAACTACCTATCATCCTTCTTGTCGCCGTGCTCGCGATCGCAGCATCTGGCCTTGCCCTGCCAAGTGCTATGCCGTCCCCAACGCAAGGCACTTCTGAAGACAAACTGCTCACTGATATGTCGAATGAATACAAACGTTCTGGCGTCGAAAAAAACTCCCTTTACACCAGAATCCTCACTGAATCCGAATTCAACACCTACGTCGCCGGTCGAGCTAAACTTCAAAAGGACTGGGGTCTACCCGAACCCGTCACATCAAAAATCGACATCTTCTCCATTGCGGATATCGCGCGAGGAATGCGCGAGTGCATGTTTTGGACAGGGGGAGCATACGGGGGGCACATGGGTGTGGAGAAGGCGGAGGCGCTCGCGAAGAAGTATGCGGCGAGGATTGTGGGGGAAGTCAGGCCTATGGAAGTTTTGAGGATTGCGGGATCAATTGATCCAGTTAAGGAGTGGTCTTCGCCTTGCATGATAGTTTTCAAAACATCGGATGCGCGGTATATTATCGGACAATCGTTGACAATTTATTAAATTGAGTTGATAGAGCTGTATGCAGGCTGCGGCAACCGGTATCGATACTTCTTTCAGAATACTTTCACTTTGTTTGGTGGGCTCATGTCATATCCAAAATCATTTGTATTTATTGTGAGCAAAAAAAATGCAGTTTTTGGCAAATATGTATGTACAAGTCACGGAACAATCACTGCACTAACATTCAAAAGAGAAACTCGTCCAAAATCCTTTCCACTGGCAACCCTTCTTCACCACGACACCGAACTCATCGTCTTTCACTCAACGTTTCTTCATGCCTATTTCTTGCGATCCGCCCAAAAGAAGTTTCCGATCATCCCCTCACACATCATACGCTTTGCTCTGCCACGCAGGCAGAACCGGCTGAACCCCGATCGCAGCGACCTGTGGTTCTGGCACCGGACCAGCCGCAGCAGCCGCGAGCTGGGTATCCAAACGGAAAATCAATTTGCGCAAGCTGTCGGCAATCGAATTCTCGATTTGGCGGCGTGCGAATTGAGAGATCAACGGCGAGAAGAGCTTGTAGAGCCAGCTAGTGAGAAGAAAGTTGCAGAAGGGAGGTTTGAGTCATGTCATCAATAATTACCTAAGCATCTTTCACGTCACAAGTAAAAAAAAAGGAGACGAGTTATTTCAACTCACTCGTGGTGCGTATCATGGAACCGCAACGACAGATTGTGCACGATAACCTTCATATCCCGAATCGTAAGCATCTGTTCATACGGCTGTTCGCGAAGTTTCTCCTCCGCAAGCGTCACGGCGGTGGGAGAGGCCGTCTCGCCTTCCTTTACCAAAGCAATGGTCGCCGTTGCCGCCGAGCTGACGAAGGAAGCGACTTTGGGCACGACGGTGACGTTGATTTCAATGCCACGATCTTTGATGTCGAAGTCTGCGCGTCCGACCTGGAAGTAAGAAAGAGCGTCAGCTTGATTGCACGAAGATTTTCGAAGAGTCGTGGAATGAGGGAAATGTCCGGAGCGAGTGAGTTTGGAAGGTACTCACGTCTCCGGTTGCCAGCAATCCACGTTTCTTGTTGAACATGAAGACAACATCGCGACTAAGAGGACGATGAAATAAACGATTAGAATGGAAGACATCGCAAGAAAGACAACAAGAAATCCGTTCAGGAACATGAAAGAACTTCTGCAATACTCACGCGCTCGCCTGAATGTGGGAACTGGTAATCAGGTTAAAATTGATGAAACATAAGGAACGGGTTAAGTACGGCACAGAATATATGAGATTCAAGAGATCAAAAGATGAAAGAACCGTACATTTCTGTCACTTACATGTTAATCATGATTGCATTCACTACCTGCGGAGCAGGAACGTTGCCCGCCCCGACCTCCACACTCATGGCAGTGGTATCGACGATTGTGTCGGTGCGCACGTGGATGAAGCTTGGGGCTGGGAAAGTATGATGAAAATGTATCGATGATTAGGAAGATATCACAAAGCGAACGATGTGCAATTTCGATATAAAGCATGCAGGTGGGGAGGTTATGTAGTTGCGATGTTCTTACCGATGGCTGCAGACTTGAGGATGATGTTGTCAAAGATCCAATGGGTCTCATCGTCGTTGACTTCGAGGCGCGGGATGGGCCTTGAGAACACAAAAGTGATGGAACGGAGTTAGATTTAGCGCGAGAACGACGGAAACTCAGACGAAACGCATTGCAGACCAATGTCAATCCAAAAGGAATCGACTGAAGATACTCACAAATAACCCAGCTTGTCCGAGATGACATTCAACATTCTCGCAACATCCCCCACCAACTCCGGCTTGAACTTGTAGTTCCCCTTCTCATCCATAAACGCCGTCTTGAACAGTTCCCTCATATCCTTCCCCACTGCCTGCGTCGTCTCATCACCTGTACTCAACTTTCCCCCAAACTCCGTCGCATCATCCAAAATTTTCCTCACCATCCGATCATACCCCTTCTCCCCTGACATGATCGTAGTGCGCATCCGCCATACCAAGTCCTTCGCCTTCGCTTCATAATCATCCGACGAAACGAAGTTGGGATCCCGAATGGAAAGGAGGAGGAAGTCCCGCACTTCTTGCTGGGTATGCTGGGTTTCTTCATCGTATTGCATGGTTTGGACAAGCGTTTTTGTGTCGTGGATGAGCGGGGAGAGGGAAGACTTGGCAAGATTTTCGACGAGTTTGCGGGCGTTTTCGATCGCAACGCGGGCTTCAGCTGGTGGAGGGGCTTCCTTGGCGACGGCCATCGGGCCAGCGTAACCTTCAGCCGCGGGGGCTACTCCCATGGTGGAAAGCTCGGTGACAGTCTGAGCTGCAGATGTGGTGCGCCTTTTGATTTCGGAGATGATTTCAATGAGGTCTTCGACGGCCTTTTGGTATTCGCGTTTTGCTTGAATGCCCTAAGATGCGGAAGTGAGGAGCAATGAGAAATCCGTGTACAAGCTAAAGCAACGAGAATAGAAAACGCAAATGAAAACAGATTCAGAACGTACCTTCGCAGTCGCCTTGATCTTCGAAATGAGCTCAGTCATCTTATCTTCTGGCAGCTCCAGCTCTTCATACGAGATACCGGCGTACTCCTTCGCTTTCTCCATCGCAGCACTCATCTTCTCTCTGGCGACCTGCATGGCAGGCTTACCGCCCTGGACCTCTGAAACCGCACCCTTCACGTTCTCAGCAGCCGACTCACGGATTCCCTCTGGCACAACGCCCTCCGTCTTCCCTGCTGCAACATCTACGCCGACCAAGGCAGTGTTCGCAGCTGCTTGAAGGAACGCTTCCGCACTGCGCTCAGCAGCCTTCTCGGGGTTGCCGCTTTGGACGTCTGACACGGCAGCCTTCGCGCCTTCGGCGGCTGTTTCGCGAGCTTGTTCGGGGATGACACCCTCAGCTTTCTGCGCTGCGACGTCCACACCAGCCTTGGCCGTGTCTGCACCGGCTTGACCGACCTTCTCCATACCGCTTTCAACATTGCGTTCGGGCTGTCCTTCGGGCTGCGATGCCGTCCCACGCTGTTGGGTGGAAGGGTTCTCGGGATTCTGCTCCGCTGCTGCAGATGTTCTTCCGACGCGTTCCGTCGATAGTTCCTTGGTTTGGGATGACCGACGCGATGGCTTTTCCAAGCTCAAAGCCTCCATCAGTCGCGGTTCGTGCTCGACCCGTTTGGTCTGTTCTCCCGGTCCCGAAACTCGTTCCTCGGGTCCGCCAACCTTGACCGAAAGCTTCTCCTCAAGCGGTGCCCCCTCGCGAGTTTCACTCATCTCCGTCTCCTTTTCCTCACCCATGGACGGTTTCATCTTTTCGGCAACCTGCTTTCCTGTTTCAATGATCTTTTCCTTCGCTTGAGCACCGGCTCTGGAGATCTTCTCACCCATACCCTCTCCTCCTTCCTTCGTCTCCTCGCCGCCTGAAGGTTTGAGCTTCTCGAAAGTCTCCTTCCCCACTTCCGTGGCTTGCCCCTTCACCTGCTCGCCCGCTTCCTTAAAGGCCTCCTTTGTTGCGCGACCGGAAGCAGAAACTCTCTCACCTGCACCTTTCTCCTCCTCCTCGCCCTGCCCCGATGGCTTCATCTTCTCAACAACTTTCTGGCCCGTCTCCTTCAACCGATCCTTCGCTTCCGACACTCCTGTTTCCCTGATCTTCTCCGTGGCGGCACGACCAGCCTCAGAGATCCCCTCCCCGATACCTCTCCCTCCCTCCGCCTCCTCTTTGCCCATACCCTCCGACGGCTGCATCTTCGTGGAGACCGCTTTGCCCGCTTCGGAAAGCTTCTCCTTCGCCGGTCCAGCTGCTTCAGAGATTTTGGCGCCCGCGGCTTCGATTTGGGCCTGGCCTTCTTCACCGGCGCCTGTGGGTTGATATTCTTCGCCCGCTTTTTCGGCTTCGGCTTTTTCTCCGGCTTTGTGTTTCGCCTTTTCTACGTTGATTTGGACGATATCTGCATTTCACGGGAAGGATAAAGATGTATGTGTGTCAATAGTTGCTTGGAAACCATCGCCCTCCCTCACCCTGACAATACAATTTGCATAGAAAGAAACATGGGATAAAGAGAGCCGCTCATGTGTACCTTTGGCGATAGAAACCATCTCGTTCAACAACCTTCTGAATTCCGCAGATGACGCAACGACGCGAGCGAGGGCCATAGAGCGTTCAGCGAGTTCGATGACAGCTTCTGTGGCCGCTTTTCCAGCTTGGCCTTCTTCTGCATCATTGAAGGAGGGAGGTAAGGAGAGGAACATATCAGAATCAAGCAAAGAACCAGATGTGATGATGAACGAAGCTAACCCCCAAGAATCAAAGACGAGCATGAAAAACAGAGAACGAAGAAAAGAGACTACAAACCTTGCATGCGTGAAACTGCCCTGGTGCCGTAGAACACTGCCTGTTGCGCTTCGCTTCCAGGAGCGACCTCGGCCATTGCTTGTTGAGTGTCCCTCATCAACTGGTCGGCTTTCGCCATGACCTATCGGGTTGAAATGTGCAGGTGGGTCACCGTGGGTGGGGGATAGGTGGTGAGTACCCAGTCCAGCGAAAGGAAAAGACGTACGAATGTTGAATCCCATTTGTAGACTGCCCATTCAACGACAAACCCTCCGGTAAGCTACAGCCCAGCCTCCACCATAAAACTCACCTTCCGTCCCTCGGGACTCATACTCGCAACAACCTCCTTGAGTTCCTCGCTGGTCCTCAACTTTTCGAGACCCTGGATGGCTTGATCCGTGCTCGGAAGTTTCCCCTCCTTCACGGCCGAAGCCATCTCAGTCATCTTGTGAATGCGCTCGCGTTCAACTTGATCGACTTCGGCGCTCATAATGGCTTCGTTCTCAGAAAAGACTTTCGATTAGGAATGGGTGATGCAGAAGGGGAGGGTGACTTCAAACGCTTTGGGAATGCCGAAAAGCTAAATCAGAAGCGAGACTATAAGAGGATGAAGTGAACGATAAAAAAGATGATGTCATTATTATTGCCTTCTCAAGTCAGATGTTTACATGCTTTTTGGTGGGGACTCGAGCTACAAACAGATGGGAGACGAAGAGATTTAAGATTATGCAGATACAACAAGGCGTCTCCCAACTACGAGGTCTTGGTCGCGCTCAGCTCACGAGAACTTTGAAGAAGTACTCAACCTTTGTGGGAACAAATCGGCGAGTTAGTTCCTTGCTCGGCCCCCGACGTCGACTCCAAACTCATAATACAGCCTCAGACTTCTTCTCACGCCGCGCCCACATCCGCTCAACGAAGGAACAAACCCAGAACCTCCATCAAAAAAGACACTTACCTCCAAAATACCATCGTCAGGAAGGTCAGTGCAGTGGATAGCGTTTTTCACCTTGTCCTCCCCGAAATGAGCACGAAGAGAGTTTGGTCGCAAACGCCGGGCCAATTCCGGATCAGTCGGCCCACAAAATTCTCGAAATTCTTTCACGATGTTGCTATTTCCTGCAGTACTTTGCCCGCCTTTGCTCGTAATTTCCCTAACGAATGAGAATGATTTAAATATGACTGCCCTAGTTTCAATGAGCAATGGGGTAAGAAGGCAAAGACTTACATCGCTATCACCGTGCCTGATGTGAGTTCGTCAAGGACCAACTTTGCCCAATGGGAAGCGTCAGGTCGTGAAGTCAAAGCAAACAAATGTAACTTGTAACTCGCAACAGCGCTACCTACATGATATTCGGGGATAACTCCCTGATAAACCTCCAAAAATTCTTCGGCATTGGCCTTCTCAAGGAGGAACAATTCCAAATCCGTTATTTCAAACCCCGATGTCAATATTTCTCCAATGATTTTGCCGACCAGCCCTTGTTGAATATGTTCGGGGGAAACGAAGATGTCTCATGATAAGAAAACAAACAGAATGTTGATAGAAGTGAGGAACCTCAAATGGACCTAACATACCTGAATTGGCAGCATGGGGTTTGATGAGAGCCAAAGTGCAATTATCGAATCGCGCTGTGCGTTTGAACTTCTTGTTTGCATCCGGCGAAAAAAGAAATTCTGCTGCCTGATGTCCGGAGAATGGTATGGATATGTTATTGATCTTGAGAAAATGTTCCATCTGCGTGGCCACAGCCTATTTTCTACCTGTTTGACTTCACTTGAGGAAGATGCTGCTGATACGTTTCCCGCATCGACCTGCTGCCGCAGAACGCCTTTTGAACTTCCTGATCAAGACGAAAAAGAGGGGTATATGAACTCCCTGGAACACATAACTCGAAAATTTAGCGGGTTTACCTACCAATAAGGTTTCTGAGCTGGTCCACCGCGTTTGCGCACATCAACTCAATAGCAACAGATTGGCCATGACTTGAAGAAAGAGCGTTTGTTCGAAGTCAGGTCGTAACAGGGTCGCTTCGGGTACATCACAATAACAAATAATTTCTCACCTCAACTTCTCGGAGTTACTCGAGAGGCCAGGCATAGCACCACGCAACTGCTGAGATTGCACCGGTGTGAAGCCAAACATGCGCATGCGGCAGAGTTTGAAGCCTTTTTCCAAAACTGCATCCAATATCCCGCCACAGTGTTGGAAACCTCCAGGCCCGATAAGAAGTAATGTGCTGATATAAAAGAAGGATTATCAAGGTAAGAGCTCTGCCAAGACTGTTTGTTCAGAGGATTCAACGATTCACCAAATAGTGCCAGGTCAGGCTTCATTTTCGGGCTCCCCATGTAACCCCACACTTCATCTCTTCCCAACACACGCTTGAAATACATGCCTTTCCATTTTCTTGCCCAGCTTTTCCCTGGTGAAGTCGTCCCCAAAGTCCTTGACGACCAACTGCCGTCCGAACACATTGATGGCCGCATCAATGTACAGATCCATCAAACGCGTTTCGTACTTGGTCCGCTTCAGGAAAGTGCGGTGGTTCTTGATATCATACTTTTATACCGAGATGGAGTTGACGAGATTGATTCGAAAAACAATAACATGAAGGCATATGAAGGCATGGGAAGTTCCTTAGGACGGGGAGTAGGAAGAGAAAGAACGGAACCGAAGGTATGTCATTTACCATCTCCACGCTGTTGTCTTGAGGGTAGAAGAAGAAGTGGTACTGGCGCGTCAGCTGTGCGTGGGCGTCGAACCAGTCCACAAGGAAGCAGTATCTTTCGGAGTTGGACATGGTGCTTGTTGTTGTGAATCAAGGTGTGTTTATGTGGGAAGGAAAACACAAAGAGTGCACTCCGCCGTCGATGATACGCCGTAGACGTGCTGGTGAAAGCGGAATGAGCTTCTCGATGACTCTCGTTGGACGGTTTGTGTCCTTTAAAGTCCGACGAGCGCGACCCCAACAGAAACGCAGAGTTTGACAAGAATCGGAGTTGTGAGTATTTGACAGGACCAGGTGATTCAAGCTTTTGCAGAGAGGCAGTAGGCAACGAAGGTCTCAAGTTCGTACGCCATCATCAGCATCGGCAAGCATCGAGCAACCGACTCCAACCCTACCCCGTATCTCGACTTCTGAATTATTGGTCTTCCCGCTGAATGGTACTATCTCCCACTCCATCGACGGCTTTCCTCATCCTCAATTCGTCCTCACCATCAAGGCATTTCACGGGGACTCACATCCTTTCAGCGATGCAGGCTAAACCCTTGTTCCCGCCCTGTCATGCATGGAGCGAATAAAGGCACCGACGAAGATTTTGCCCTTCGAGGTCAAATCCTGAAAACGAACCGTTGCTCCGAGCTGTCCAGACGATCGCTACCCATCCAGTGACCCCACACTCAGCCCCACACCTTCCCTCTTCAGGCATTTCTATCGTTGACCAGAAAGGTACAACTTTGGGGTGAAGCCGCCTGCAGTTCTCAACCTGAATGTTTGCACTTTGGTCTGAGAAAACAACGGGCTGCCAAAACCTTGACGGCGAGTTCATGCGCTCGAAAAATGTGATTGTGGTCAGCGGCCATATTCGTTGGCAGCTGCTCTTCTGCAATATGGTAGAAGTTTTCATGCTTTGATACACTGTACAGACTAACCAAGACCGATACTGTGTCCAAATACTAGAGATGTCCGCCGCCCAGAAGAAACCTGGCTGGAGCGTGCCCCCCGAGTCGTTAAGGACTGCCGGAAAGCCTTTCGGGTCGACTACAGGCAACCCGCTCACCTCCAAGAATACTACCAAGAATACCACTCAGAAAACCATGATTCCTCCCCCGAAACCGACCTTGGGACGGATGATGACCCGTGAACCTCACCTCAAGGTGTCTCAAAATGCGAAGGGTGTGAGTGCGATGGCATATCCCAACTTCAAGAAAAATCAACCCTCGGTCAGCAAACCATTATCCATCCCCGCCCAAAGAAACCAGTCGGCAATCCTATCCAATTCGCTCCCCAAGTCCCTCCTCACAAACCGCCGTTCGAGCTCCTCATCATACGCACTAGCCGAAAATGTTGATCCAAATTCAACATCCTCCCACACCTATCCAACCAAAATTCCAACAATTCGAGACAAACAGATACGGGCCTTGCCATCGATCACCAACGCCAGATACCCAGCGGTGCCTTCTTTCAACGCAGAGTCAAAACCTGTGGTCAAAAGAAACATGCCCCTGAGCGGTTTTCCACAGGCGCAAATTCACCCAGATCCCAGAAACAAAAATTCAAACAAGTCGATACAAAAGGAACTTATCCCAGAGTCAGAAAAGCAGGGTCTCGCGACAAAAATAAGGAGCAGTGTCTTCTTCTTGGAAATCTCCGACCCCGAACTGAAAGAGTCGTTAACAAGACAGTTGAGACGGATTGGTGCGGTAAGCTAAACGTGGTGATTCTTCACGCTCTATATACCCAAATGTGTGATCGTCCAAACTTTGGAAGCATTGCTAACCGACCGTCCATTTCTCTTCCAGAAAATCGAGAATTTCTGCCAACGAGGTGTAAAGTACATGGTGACCGACAGACCGCCTTCATCAAAGCAAGGACAGAGCACAGCTGAACGAGTAGGCGCGAGAGTAATGACTGCGGATTGTAAGTTCGGTCGTTGACAAACTGTATTACGACATTGAATCACGCTTGTTGACCATCTTTGCCGTGCAGACCTACAGAAAAAACTACAGCACTTCAAAAAAGATCAAGATGGACGCGAAAATCCGAACGTGGCTCCGACGGAAGATTACAAGGTCTTTAACGGAAAGTACCTCCTTGTCGAAGATGCCACCCAACACCACAGTCCAATTGTCGCCAAGGAGTACCCTGCGGTGACTGATCCCATCCGTCCCCCCTGGCCAAGGATGTTCTTCAACAAGTCATCGAAACAATGTCCTTTCAAGTACGACGGCGTGGTGGATGATGATGACAACAAATCAAACGGAGCTGATCAGTCAGACGAGTCGGATGTGATGGATGTCCGATCGCAAACTGGTAAGGGCAAAGCAAACTCGAAGGCGGAAACAACCAAGGCTGCACAACAGCGGAAACCCAGCAAATCCTTTCGTGCAATGCAACCCAGAATTTCGGGGAAGTCGTTTTACGAAAAACCCGGAATCTGTGAAAACTGCGGAGTCACCTTTGAGAAGTTCTATGATGTAAGTGTGTGTGCATTAAAATGTTCCTCGCGAATATATTTACCCAACACTAAAAACCTTGTGATTTTCCAGCACATCACAACGGCACAACATCAGAGATGGGCGACCGTACAGGGACGGTTTGATGAGATCGACAAATTCATTGAAACCTGTCAAAGACCCATGGCTCCCGCGAGCAACGTTTCCCACGATCGAGATGGCTTTTCTTATGCCTCGAGCATCATGGCGACAGATGAGTCCCGAGAAACCATCCAATGGGAACACTACGAAGGGCCTCCCCTCGAAGAAACGGCCAGTAGTGCGGGCCTTCCGATGAAGGACGCTGCTTTCGACAGGGAACGCTTCCGAGAAACGTTTGGGAAAGTCACGCAGAGTCGCAGCCGGGATGCTGATGGTTCAGACGATCCAAATGATGATCTCGACGATGACGATATCTTTGGCTACTTTGTTCAAAACTCATCCGATAATGATCAGAGCGATCAGCACGGCACTGCTAAGATCAGCGACAACGAAGGACCTATGCAAACGAATCGTAAAGGAAAAGCACGACGGGAAGATCCAGCAACCAACGCTCTTCTTGGAAGGCTACTGAAATATCTGCCGCCGTTTCCTGCTTCAAACATTCTTAATTCCGACATTGATTTGTTGGAGTGGACGGCCGCCCGACTGCAGGAAGCCGCCCATTCGCAGAAGAAAATTAAGGCCCAGGGCGGTGGATGCGGCGCACCCAACCAACCCACACCGGGGGCGTCAGATTCTAGCAGCAAAGACGAGGAACATACCGATGAAATCGCTTCTTCTCGAGAAGGCCGAGGCTCGGATAACGCCGGCAGCGCTGATAAGAATGATCCGGAGAGCTCCGAATCAGAAGTCGCATCATCAGACCGCGGCCTGGACGATACGGCCAAGCAAGATGCAGATGAGAGCGATGCCGAAGATCAATCCGAGCACATGCAAATGGCGGAGGAGAAGAACGGAGCTCAACCAATGGATTCGGATTCAACAGAGCGCCGTCCGAGTCTTGATAGAACGTCATCTGTTGTGTGTGCTGCCCAGCTGAACGATGCCGACGTTTTCGTAGACCAACTGAAGGAGACGGAAGAATCGCGAAAAGACAAAGAACAACCTAACCTCCGGGAGCCGGAAGTGTTTGCAGATGATGAGAAACCCGAGATCCCAGGCCGGGAGACCCAAGGTCACATTCTGGATAAGTCGCCAAACAACGCCGCACCTAATGCAGAAACCCGTGAAGAGACGTATGATGCCGAGATGCCTGATCGCGTCAAAGTCACGACGACGCAGTCACATGATCGTTTTGGCGACTGTGCGATGGAGGAGTTGGATGTTGTCGAACACGGTTCCGGGCGGTCTGAGCAGAAAACACGGCGAGACGATGAACCCAGAGAACGAAGCGAAAGGGCGGCAAATGATGGTAAGAAAATCGAGTGATTGCTTTTATTTTCAAATGTTGCTTTTCGGCGTAGCTGTGAAGGATACTATGGCAGATTGTTCCTGCCAACGCACTAAGTCATCCACTTTTCGACTTTGACACAACGTCTTTGCCGCTATGATCTCCAATCCTCAGGCATGCCGTCAAAGGTTGAAAAGCTTGCTGCACCTCTCGGGGGTATGTTGGATATCAAAACTCACGAAGTCAATGGTGGAAGCGCGATAGTCGTCCGCAACATCGGCGAACTTAGTACCTCCGCTCCTGTAAGGCATGACAAATCTGGAGCTCCGCCGGTCGCGTCGGGTAATGATTCAAGTGGAGACGAACCAAGTCGGGAACTCTGCGCGCCATTGAATGTGAGAGACGACGACTCCATGGATCATTCGACATCCGCGGTGGACACCAAAATCAACTTGAATTCGGGTGATTTGAAGCCGTGCGAGCAATCAGAAGATGCATCGCCCAGTAGTCATCCCGCTCCATTTGCGAACAAGGGGCCAGATGGACTCAGATTGCCAGTTCCAGTCCCGTTCCTGGAACCAGATAAACGATCCGTACCTAGCCTTTCAAATCCACAATCACCCCCAATCTCTATGACTCCGAGTCCAAGCCATCCATCCCGAAAGCGAATAGAAGGTTTCTTCCTTGACCATGCCGCCTACACAAAGCATAGCCCTTTCAGCGTACGAAAAAGAAAAAGGAGTCCGACCAGTGCGGGGCAGACTGCTTGCACGCCTAAAAGTTCGGCTGTCAATCCCCCTCCCAGTTCCTCGAGTTGTTCGTCGTCGGCGGTCGTGGACAGATCATGTTCACAGGCGTCCCAGAGTGAGGTTGTGCCCACTCAAATGGAAAGCGCCAACCCGTTTTGCAACGACCCAATCGCTTATACGAGAAACAACTCGTTCAATGCGAAAAGGAGGAAAAAAGATGGGCACATGCCCGTCGCGCCCGTTGCGATCGCCACCGACAAAAACACATCCATCGATGCGATGCAATCCCCGCTTCCTCAATCGTCTCCGACGGCCTCGGACGAAACCCCAAAATGCTCCCGACAACCTGATACCAGCAAGACCAAATCGACTGCTCGGCCCGGCATCATGAGCGTAGAGCGTGTCGTCAATGGAGATATGCCAGAGAGCACCGACACGGTGACGAAAGCCGGATCCACCACGTCCTTGGTCTCGCCTCCTGGTCAGATCAAAGCTCCAGAGTGGGTACTTGGGGAAACAGGAGAATGTGGTGCGATATTCAGGGGTTGTCGTATTGCTAATAATGAGTCGGATGAGGATGATCGATGTTATGATGAGCAACCTGAAATGCTTGGCAATGTGGAGCGTAAGGAGGAAGGGGTTGTCCAGGAGGAAGAAGTCAGTAGCGAAAGAAGGGCAGGGGATGATTTAGGAGGGGAGAGCCAGCCAGAGGGAATGGCGGTGGACACTCAGTGTGATGCTGAAATACAAGTCCCGCAAGTGGTTGTGCACCCCACTTCGGATGACGAATACCAGCCATCAACTGCGCGGACAGATGAGCAACATCAGGAGGAGGAGGAGAGCAGTGATGCCACGGATACTGCCGCTTTTCCGTCTTCGCGGCACGAGCACGATGATCATCATATTGAATGCACAATCTCTACAGGGGATGTCGCTGTTTGCGATGCTGGCTATGGAATCGACTCGTCAGCCGATATGACACATTGTAGCGGTCACTCGGTGACGTCGCCGCGTCTTGAAGATTTTCACATCCATACATCGGCTCTTCCCGCTATCCCATCCGATCCGATTGTCGAGCAACCAACCGTTGAAGACCACGGAAGTAATCCGTCTTACGAATCAGCATACCATACGATAGTCACTACCGACGATCCTTACACTGCTACGTCGATGACTCTAACCCCGATGCATCAAAGGGCAGGGGACTTTACCAACTTGAATTCGGAAACGCCTGCAACGGAGGTGAACAGCGGAGTCTTTGCGAACGCAGACATGTCGGACATGCAGCCGTTGTTGAGCATGAATGAAATACCATCGGAGACGCAAATCGCGGGCGCCGAGTCTGCTACGATTATGGGGCATTCGTCTGGTTTTGATCCAGTTCAGATCGCCGCATCTGCAGAGAACTGGGGAGACCATCAATCCTCCGTTTATTCTGGTGGGATGCCCGAGCAGTGTATGTCGGCACCGGCGGGCGAAAACGGGGATGGTAATGGAGCTGCTGATCTGTCCGTGAACGAGTTGATTTCTCTCGCAGCCGCCAGAGCATTACAACCTGCGCCGAATCAACAGACTGCCGAGACTTTGTTGAGCAGCCGAACACCGAGCAAGCCAATCGAAGTAGAACACCAGCAGAACGGAAACATCATGATGACCAACCAAACGCCGACCCCAGCGTTGGAAAACCGGAACATGGTGTCGCTGCAACAGAGGCCCGTGCTCCATACCACACCCAACGTTACATCTGGTGCCAAGGCCGTTCAGTTCAATCTGGACAATGTCGCAAACACCAATGTAGGGACGCCGATGGCGGTCCAAGCGGCTCAGCCGCAGATCCATACTGACCAGACGTTTGGGCAGCAATGGATTGTTACAAGCGAGCATGTTCCTAGGAATCCTAGGCAGATATATGTTCAAAGGGGGGATTACGTCACCATCTCAGAAATC
Source organism: Quaeritorhiza haematococci (assembly GCA_027596845.1). NCBI lineage: Eukaryota > Fungi > Chytridiomycota > Chytridiomycetes > Quaeritorhizaceae > Quaeritorhiza > Quaeritorhiza haematococci. The sequence continues at coordinate 1,548 of JADGJF010000025.1, read as the reverse complement.
CTTCAAGGTATGTTTGGTTTTCGTTGTTTCTTGCTGACCGGATCTAACGGGATCGCATATTTAATAATGTATCTCGCATTTTCACGATTGTATTGGGGGGTCAGGTTGGTGCTTTGCAAAGAACGAGACTCGCGGAGGACAGGGATTATTGCCGTTAGGTTATGTGAAAGTGGTCCAAGAACGGGATTCCCAGTCGGATTCGCTTTCGCTTCTTAAAGCGGCGGTTTCGAACACGGTGACAAACGGCAACGCTACCACTAACGGAACACCATCTTCCGCTAGAAATAACGCGTTGTTAGGTGGATCGGCGAACAGCAACCTACTTAGGGCCGCAGCATCGCAGATTTCCCCCCCACTATACGGTGCAAACAGCTGTAACGTCATGCCATCACCTGTTAGCAACAGCAACACGTTGACGGTGAATATTTCTCCCGCCACTCCGTCGGCGTATCCTAATAGTCACGGCAACGACATAATCAACGGCCTGATGGCATCTCCGCTCATCGGAAATATCAATTCAATGACGGCTGTTAACTCTGTCTTTGCGTCGCATTACACAGCACCAGGCACCAACAACTGCCTGTCATCGTCGGTGGCGAATTCATCCTTGTTGCCTACGATGTCCACTGCCTCGCCATACCCAGCAAGCAGCAGTAACAACAACACGACCACTAACAATATGATGTTCTCGCCGCTCGGTGCGAACATGTTGTTTACGAATGGGTCCCCTATGCCTACCTCAGCTTACGCGACCACGAGCACCAACAATATGATGATGGTGAACAGTGCTTCACCCCTTGATACTTCGCCGTTGACCGGATCGAGCATCACCAACCATTTGATGTCGCCGGTCGTGGGAACTGACCACTCTACAGCGCTTCATGCCCTTCAGACATCATACAACGCCGCAAATAGTATGAACAGCCCTTCCCTCGCATCACCCATTGGCACAACACACTCTATATTGATGGCTGCTGCCCAGGCTGCTGGGTCTCCTTTCAGTCAAACGACGTGGGCAAGTAGCGATGCGGCGTTCTCATCGATGCAACAGCAGCATCAGCAGCAACAGGTGTTTCAATGGGGACTTGAGCAGGCTGCGCAGCAACAACAGCAACAACAGCAGCAAGCAGTCGCCGCCGCAGCAGCAACAGCAGGAGGATCGGGAGGACTCCAGTTGCAGGGAACGACTCAAATGGGTCAGTGGACAGGGGATGCTGCTGCGTACGGATACCCGCATTTAGGGACACAGAGCGGTGTGGGAGGGCACGTGTCTCCATCCACTAGTATTTCCGGTTCCAACGCCGTACCTATGAGTGGGACGCCAAATATAACCACTGGCAATACTGTGTGGCATTCCGTGTTCTTTTCGCCTCAGGTTCATACCACCGCCACAACAGCCGCTTCTCCAGCTGCTGCCCAACAGTATGGGAAAGGAACTGGGTCGGTGGTGATGAGTCCTTTGGTGACGGGGGCGGGAGGAAATGGAGGGATGGCAGTTGGAGCACCGTCGACAGGAAAGGGGACGAAAAGGAGGAGGAAGGGTGGGAG
>JADGJF010000024.1:44395-55239 GCA_027596845.1 Quaeritorhiza haematococci | reverse complement strand
GGTGGAGGGAGGGATTCCGGGGTGGGAGTGTACTTTGGTTTCCCATCAGTGTCTTTGGTGACTGGCGAGGGAAGGGAGCGGGTGTAATTGATCATGACTTTGACTTTCTGGAGGAACGAGCCGAGCGCATCGCCTGGCTTGGTTCCTGAAGCCGAAGGAGTCCAGTTCGATTTCGCGGCTGCAGACGTTGAACCTATGGATTGTGGTTTCTGCCCCTGCTGGATTTGGTGCTGTTGTATGATCTTGCGGCGAAGAATCGGGTTGGTGACTTTGGCGAGCTTATTCTCGAGTTCCACGTCCGCCTGACTTGCCTGTAAAAGCTTCTCGTTCCCCATGTCAAGCCCGGCTTCTTCGCCCTCCCCCTCGACTTCCTCTTCGCCATCAAAATCAGCATCTTCCGGCCTCCACTGACTCAGGTTCAAAGCCCTCACTTCCTCTGCAATCCAATCCAAGACAGCCAATTCCTCCTTGTTTCTCACACGGAACGTTCGTGCTGTACGGACTTGCACTGGTGAGCTGGCGACGGCCACGAAATATGTCGGGTTACGCATCATATAGCTGTAAGCCGCAAAGAGTTCAGCGGGAGTAGGCTCATATGGTTTCTCGACAACGGCGGTGGCGGGGACGGCGGTGATCTTTCGTTTTGCTGCAAATGAGCGTGGCGGGGCTGGTTGGAAGACCCATTGTGCCAGTTCCTCAACGGTGAATGTAGGCTTGCGTTCTTTTTGAGCAACTTCGTTGTGTAATGATGATGCAGTCCGTTGCGGCTTCCCCTTCTGTTTTCCAGATTTCTTGGGTGTTTTCTCAGAGGCTTCAGCGGTGTCGGGATTGGCCAGGGAAAGGAAATGATCGTAAGCACGACGGAATTTATCGCGATGCTCGGATGAATATTGCTCCATGGCACGGATAAATCTGTTGAGGTGAGCCAGGATATGTGCAGGGGACCGACCCAACTGGGAGCTGAGAAGAGAGGAGCCCTGAGGGGAGATGAAGAGGGATGTTTCGGAAGAAGGCGGAGTAATTGGGTTGGACTTGCGGGTGGCGGTGGGTTTGGTTTCTGTGTATGCGGTGGCAATCTCTTTTGACGTCAAGGGGACGTCTACGATGGCCGAGAAGCCCCAACCGGGGATGTGGAAGGAGACTTCGCTGGATCTGTGCTCGATCACCAGTCCACCAGGCAGGACAGTCTTGCAGGGAGCAAAGGCTGCTTTTGGATCGGATTTGGGCGGAACCACACAGAGGATACCCAAGTAAGTTCGGCCTTGTCTGTTCCCAATAAAAAAATTCATGTTTTAGCCACATCTCGACGACATAAATGGTGAAGGGGACGCCTTAGTTCGTCAAAGTACCTTCTGACTTCCACGAGATCACCAACGCTCAACGGCTTCATTCCATCGCTCAACAACCAAGCCTCCTCCTCCTCAACCGCCAGTGCATCTCCAGCCCCACCAACAATAGATGCCTCTTCCGGTGGATCTGGTGCAGCAGCGCGCAATGATGATGCGTGAAAGGATCGGACGTGAAGTGTGTTCGTGGAAGACGACAAGTTCTGGCAGGTGACATTGGATGTTCCCTGGTTGCTGTGACGAAGAAGGGAAGCGGTTTGGGCTGCAGGGGTGGTTAACGATGAAGGGATGCTGCCTAATTCAGAGAATCGCAGTTGTTTCCGGGTTGATGTGTGCGGATGGGATGATGAGCCTGTGGCCAATGATCTGTGGGATTTTGCGATAGCCTGGGAAAGTTGCGGATATGGACCGGTTACAGATGTGAAACGACGTGGAACGGCCATGGTTGGTGAATTTGTCGAGCTTGCTTGCGCTTCTAATCGGAGAATTATATATCTTGTTTTGATGGAAACGCCGCGGAAGTTGACAAGTCTAAAAGCAAAATAACGGTATGTCACAGCGCCACCACTTCACACCTTATCTTTGATTTTTTTTGAGTAATGTCATACACACGTTTGCACGAGGTAGTACAGGCTGAAGTCGGACTTTGAAACACAAATCCGACCATATCACCATTTCTATCCGTCCACTTGTCCGCCTTGTCTTTCTCTCAGACTCCTCGCAAACTTATGCCGCGGAAACATGCTAAAATATTGTGCCCATCAGTCATGTATTGGTTTGGGTAAGTAACGTCCGTGAGAATACCATTGTCGACATCCGCGGTCCTCCATCCTCACAGTTAGTACTTTCGAAGGATCTGCCTGAGGGTCTACGTTAGAGACCTTAGGCATCCAGGGTCGCATCGAGTTATGTAAAAAGAGCGCCCACTCACGAAAAACTCACCAACGCCTTCGCACATCAACTTCACATCTCCCATCCTTGGACACGTTTTTACGTATAAGTTTCTGCCAGACTGTCAAAATGTTTACGTGAAATTTCTACCACTGTTTACCCATCCGGCAGCCCGTCCGGCCTGTCCAGCCCCATCTCAGTGCCCGTTTCAGCGTCGGAAAGACGCTTGGATAAAAAGATACAGAGCTAGGCGATCGAGGTATCAATCGAAGAATAGTTAGAATGTGATCGAGCCAAATTTAGTTTGAAGCCTTCATTCCCCTGATCATTCCACTTGAGCACGTTTGAAAGCGCTCCAATGCAGACTCGGAGTTCAATGGTACGTGTTCCGGGTTGCCACAAGCTTACTTCCAGCTCCACAGCTAGCATTTTCGCCGGATTATTCCCTCCATTCGCATAAGTGGGATGTCGCCCTCAGGACAGCGGTGGATGGCGATGGACCGTAGACCGCAGCTGTGTAGACCGTGGCCGCAGTGGTGGAGACGTCGAGTAGTGGGCAAGGTCAACAAGAATCAGTTTTCAGCCTGAAAGCTTCCTTTTCCTATCAGTTTCCGTTGGGTTTCCGTCGGATCTTGAAATTGAAAACTTGTGCGACAGTATCCGAGGTCTGATCCGAAATAACAAATTCGTGGCAATGACAGATGCAGAGGAAGCCCTGGCATGGAGGGCGATGGTGCTTTGAGATGGAGGGGGGCAGGGGAGTTGGACTTGTATGAAAAACTGGGGTATATGTAAAGGTTTCTTTCCTTTCATTTTACACTTGTCGATTCTTGATGTCCTCTCCCGTCCACCGCCTCTCATTCAAATCACTCGCCAGCTTCTAAGGGGCCTCACCTCACCAACTCCCCAAGTCAACTAGATCATAACGTCGAATCTCATCAACACAATGCTAACCTGGCAAGAACTTTTGGGGGAGGTCTTGAACAAGATTGACACTCTTAGTCCTCTCGGGTCTTTCTTTTCTTTGTGGTTGGGTATCGTTTTGGGCTCTCCTACATCGTATCCAACGTCTACATGGGCCACCATTTGCTACTATTTGGCCATCACTGTCAACCCTGCTGCCGGCGCGTTGATGGCCATAGACCGTCTCTGGCTTGCGGCCATGAGCTGGAACTGGAATCGATCCAACTCACCTGCAAAAGACGACATCGACTTCGACAAGCGACGGAGAAGAGACATCAGAACGCTCGCGTACGCAATTGCCAACCGCCAGTTAATATTCCTCGTCGACAAATGCTCCGAGATCATCCAAACCGACCAGATGATTGCACTTCCACCCAAGACGATCGATTTCGAACAGTTTGTGGTTTTGGATAACCCTGTCGTGACAGGAACGATGGTTTTGGGCGATCGGAAACCGGAAGAGACGGGGTACCTATACATGACTCCTCGACGGCCCTACGCACGTGCGTATGCGAAGGCACTCTGGGAAATGAATCCCGATATCCCAAAGCTCATCAAAATCACCACGGACGATGGTATCATTACTGGTTGCGTGGCAGCCCTTCAGGTCGTCCGTGGCATCGTGAGATTTCTGTCTGGGAAAGTGGGAAGTCGTATGAGTCCGCTACAGTATATGGGTCGGGTGGGGGGTGTCGCGGGCTTCTTCATCGCCTTTAGCGCTCTTTTAGTTCACCGGAGGCGGTGCTCAGGACTATTGATCAGGGTGGGGGACATCAGGGACACCAGCAGAGACTCCATCAATAGCGGCAACACATTGACGGATGTTTCGACGACAGAAACGGATTACTTCGTGACCGACAGCGGATGGTGGAAAAGACTCTTTACGGGTGGGAGGTCACCAGCATCATCAGCGGGGGAGAGGGCTGGGGAGAGGGTGTACCATCTTTGCACCGAGGCGTTTCGTATCCACAGGAGACGCACGTTTCTGAGAGAGTTGACCGAATATACTTTGGTGGTGGCGTACGCACTCGTCAACATTTGCTTTGCCTGGTTCAAGTTTGGGTTAAACGCAGACGACTCCTGTTGGAAAGTGTGGGTGCCGACTGCATACATGACGGTGGGGTTCTTGCTGCAGGAAGGCATGTGCATCGCTTACATGGGGATGCGTGGGGGGTATATGATACAAAAACTCTTCCATATTGGCACTGGAACAACAGACGCAGACACTTCGTCGAGATCAGCAGAGAGATACTACTGGGCTAACGTGATTTTAACACCTTTGTGTGCTATATGGATGTTGATGGCGATCTGGGGAGAGCTTGAGGCCCTTCAATTTGTCAATACTCACTTGATGTTTCGCTGTAATAGTCAGTGAGCAGCTGGTCCGTAGCTAGTCAGTAGCTACTAGTAGAGAAGCAGCAGGATTTCACTCGGACACGATACTATAACTATCATTGCCAATTTGATGAGGATGGTGCAATTCCCAAACGACCTTTATGCATTTTACGTGACTCAAATTTAGCTTTCTAAAGGGTCGTTTCGCGTCCGTTTAGCGGTTTTCGGCCTTTCGTCTCAAGCTGCGAGCAATGCCACAACCAATGTTAGATGTCTTGTGGCCGCGTCTGAGAACTAGTTCCCTCTGGCCTCAGAATACCAGCACGGTGAACAAAATGCCTTTATGGTGCACAGTGAAACCTCTATCAATTAGTATTATATTATTCTCCAAGTTCCTCCTAGGATAGGAGGATGCGATCATTTCGAGCGATTCGAAGTTCAAGGCTGACTTCAAGGTATCGCCGCAGACCGATTTTATGTCTCGCATCAAAAACTCGAACGTTTGTTTGCTTTTGACGAGTCGTTTATTTACCTTTTCCCCTGCCTTTTCCATCCAGATCTCAACGAGTAAGGTGGATCCGATCTAGTCTCTTTCCCATCCGCTTCATGCAACAGCCGATCTTCACCTGCGGTGCCAGCTGCGGTGCCTCTCATACTGGAGGACAGCTTCGTGTTGCGAAGCGTCTGGAAAAAAAAGTAACACATTTGTCCCTCGCCATAGCCGCGGTGGGCGCTCCATGCGAATTCCCCAGCCATCAAAAATTCCCTGAGACGTTTCCTTCCACCCTCTTGGAAAGACCTTCAGACCTTTCCCAATTAATTATTTGGGCATTTTTCCAAGTGGTTGGGGCAGGGGCTGGGAAAGAGACCAAGGTGGATCAACGATCCCGATCGTGGACCGGCCTTGTGATCGGCGGCTTAGTCTGGCAATTGCATCTTGTGTTCGATTCGCGCCCACGCGACCGCAACACTTGCACACGGCCGCCTTGCCGCACCCACGAACTTGCATTTTTGTCAATCGAATGTCGTTCTTTGAAGATGTATGCCAAAGCATTAAATGCATGCATTCATGGTAATACAGTGAACTTTGTTTCCAAAACAAACCTTGTGTCAGATCACTTGCAGGAGAAGGTTTATTTTGAATTACATATGTGTGTTTGCAATTATTTACTGGCTGTGCGACAGTGGATGCAAACCCACTTTCTGACCGTTTGAGGAAATTCGGAAATATTGATTCATTTGACCGTCTTCTGGGGCGCTCTGTAGGGTGCTCTTTGTCATGACAAAAAGCTGCAGACACCCTGTACCATGGCGCACACATTGCGGACATTTTGCGAGATCGTTACCTGGATCGTTGCTGGATCAAGCGTTTTGGACACCAAGTTCATCATGCGATATCAGATGGGACATTACCAAAGGTTTCAGGCGATGCCGGAAACACCCGTCGACTTTGCTTACTGGTTCTCAGCTGCGCTTTGCCCTTACCGTAGGCAACGCCACGTGTTGACACTTTGTTCCAACGGTACAAACCAATCGACGTTCCAATTACGTCCATGCGGGGTGTTCCCTTGGGTGTGCACGCCGCAATGAACTTAGTGAAGGTAACATTTCGGTTTTGAATTCCCGCTCCTTCCCGCTCCCGTCGGATCTTTGAGGAATATATAAACAGACGGTCCTCACTTCGGAGTGTTCAAAGTCAGGATCTAGATCAAGCTGAAGCCCGAATTCAAGATTCGAAGACTTTGAGAAAAATACACTGTACTATATACTAGAATCTCTGTACATAACCTACAACCATAAATCGCCATGCACAAAACATCTATCATCCTTTTCGGATTGCTCGCATCCGTGGGGCTTTGTGAAGCTGGTGGTGGTGGTGGTGGTGGAAACCGACCTCCACCGAATCCTCCTCTCCAAGGTAAGCAGAGCACTCCTGATCACACATTTCTATCGTCGTCGCATTTGCCAGTTTGCGAAATGTCAAATCTGTTTGTTTGCAATGGGTGTGCAATCTTTGCTAACTGAATCACGAACTTCTACTCTTCAGGCAATGTCGTCTCAAACACCTTGGAGGAATACATCCACGAATTCGGTACCCCTAACCAAAACCACGATCTCAACTGCCCCCCCGGAACCTTCATCACTGACCTCTGCGGCACCCGCTTCGTCAGAATCAGCGACCGCTTCCAGACATTCGGTCTTCGAACCGTCTCTCTGACTTGCTCTGACGGATCACGGGTTGATCCATTCGGCATCGGAACTGGCGAAAGGTGTCTCAGTAAGCCGGGCACTGGGTTCACGCAAATCGGTATCGGACATGGAGGGAACATTGATAGAATTCGCGACACAACGATGCCGGATGGTCAGAATCCCCCGAACTTCATTGGGAACTTTGGTGGGGATATTCATAACCTTGTTGCGGGCACTGGGATGAAGCTTACGGGCGTGACGATTGGGTACAAGCCCAACGACGGATTGGCCTACTACTTCAGATTCACCTTCAGAGATGGTAAGTGTCCGTGTTCTCTTTGGCATTTTCGGTCATCAGCGAGGGATGGCGTGGCGAAGGGCCGTTGAAGATTTGTGCCCTCACCTCCGTTGTCTTTTCCTCTATTCGCAGTGGCTTTCGACGACGGTGTCTGCCTTGACCCCTCCCTTTTCCGTCGTTCCTTCGACCTGGACACTGTCGAGCAAACGCAGCCTGCCGCCCCCGAGACAGTCACCACGGAATTAGCTGTCCGCTCAACCAAGCGCAACCTCACACGCATCACAAAACGCGCCTTCACCGTGCAAGTCGCCATCACAGTCGCCAAATTCCTCTGTAACGCTCTCGTCATCAGTCTCACCAAAGCCCAATTCTTTGGATCAAACTGCGCAGGAAAGAGGTTTTTGGGAGGAGTGCCGGGTAAGTCGCTCGCTTCATTTGCGATTCTGTCATCACCTTCACTGTTGCTCTCGCTAATACCAGTTTGTGCAATTGCAAAACCTTCTCTGGCCAATTTCTAGGTAAAGATGACACGACGAGCATTCACGCCATGATTGCTGCCTTTGGGTGTAATCTTGCTGGAAACTTGGTGGAGATTGCGGCGAGTGGTACTGGACGTGTCATTCTGGAGGACATTGGGGGTGGTGTGAGGAAGCTTTGCGGAGCTATTTTCCATATTGGCAATGACAATGGGTTCAGGGCTTGCAACTTCAGCTAAAGTTCCGTTCGTGGTGCTTTGACAAGTTGAACCCGGGATTCATTTTGGTTGACTTTGTTGATTTTCTTTGTAGATGCCGTTCGACATTTTGACGTTGTAAAATCTTGTAGATATCACGAGTAGTTTTTGTGAAAGAGAGAGAAGCAAATATACGTTCTTTTCACGAATTGAGGAAGTGATCTCGTTGAAAATATGCCGCAAGATCTTGAACTCAGTTTCAGTAACCACCGACATCTGCTGTATCTTTTTTGTGCACATCTACTGTATCTTTGTTGTGGAAACTTTGAAACAAATCCATTCCGTGGCCTCTCAATTATTTTCTTTCGAGAGAGATGCTGTGATATTTTGGTAAGTTCACTACATTTCGCTGTCCATTTCGACTTAGATGTCGATTTTGCAACAGCCAGAACTTTTCGCCAGACAAGTCCGCAGCTCTTCGCTAGATCTTTCAACTTCTTCCACGAAACTCATGACATTTCCACACTCGGATCCAGACACGCCCCCGAAGCCCCCATTTGAGTACCAGGTTATCACGCCCGTTGTCAGCGCTGTGTACGGTGCCAAAGTCGAACCCAAGATTGACGGGGTCCTGTGCGGGAGACAATTCGCAGATTACAGTAAATTGTTACACCGCAGATCACAATCTCATTGTTCGCGAATCGACCAATCAGATGCGCATGCCTGTGTTTCGTGATCTCTGAGGGGCGCTGCCAGACTTGCCAGTGCCGTCCGAGGCGGCCAGAGCGCTGTGTGCAGACCGGTCTTTCGCCGTGTGTCCAATGTGGTTTCTTGGAAATGTATGCTCAGAGCGCCGGCTTGGTTTTGAAAACAAAACGCTTCATCTGCGCCTTGTCGTGGAAATCTTTGCAAAAGAAACCGAAAGTTTAGTTTTTGAAATAGGTATGCGTTTTGTATAGTTGACTCCCAGTTTGACTCCCACGAACTTGAACGAAAAATGTATGCTGAATTTGTTGGTTCTTTGGGTTATCTGGCTTCTACCGCTGGCATGGCCGCTCGTTTCCAACCATGTTTTGACGAGGTGTCCAATTGTCCGACAGCTGCAATTGAAGTTGGTTTCGTTTTCGACCTTTGACAGATGTTAAGGAAAAAACAAAATCCCCGAGGATTATATAAATGGACATTTCCTACCATTTCGATCCAGATCAGATCCTAGATCAAAGCGCAGATTCCGGAAAAAACAATAGTAAACACCTATCACGTCGGTGCCCCTGTAAATCGCCATGCACACAACATCTTTTGTCCATCCACGAGTACGGCACTACCAACCTTCAAACCCACGATCTCGATTGCCCCCCTGGCGCCTTCATCACCGAACTCTGTGGCAACCGCTTCGTCAGAGTCAGCGACAGGTTCGAAACCTTTGGTCTTCGCTCCATCTCTCTCACTTGCTCTGATGGATCACGGGTTGATCCATTCGGCATCGGAACGGGTGAGAGGTGTCTCAGTAAACCGACAGGGTTCAAGCAAATCGGGATCGGACATGGATCACATATTGACAGAATTCGGGATACGACTTTGCCGGATGGTGATGATCCGCCAAACTACATTGGTAACCTTGGCGGCGATATTCATAACCTTGACGTCTCGAGCACAACGCAGAGACTCGCTGGCGTGGGAATTGGGTACAAGCCCGACGACGCGTTGGCTTTCTACGTCAAATTTACTTTTATGGATTGTAAGTATTTACCTTTTCTTCTGTCAGTGCGCAATGGGAGTTTCAGCTGGTCGGGACATGTAACTTTGCATGACGGTCTTGCTCAAACTCCATTGTTTTCCATTCACAGTCGCTGTTGATGACGGTGTCTGCCTTGACCCGAACCTTTTCCGTCGTACCTACGACATGGAATCCATCGGATCTGAGCAACCCGTCCGCGTTAGCACCGAAGTAGCTGTCCGATCAACCAAGCGCCACCTCTCACGCTTCTCCAGGCGCGCCCTCTTCGTAGTTGAATTGGCCCTCACATTCCTCAAATTCGTCTGCAACACTCTCCAAATCACTCCGAGCAAGGCCATAAATCTTGGAGGGAATTGTCAGGGGAAGCCGTTCCTAGGGGGGGATCGCTGATAAGGATAGGGTTGAGGGCATTCAAGCTATGATAAGAAAGTTTGGTTGCACTCTTGCGGGGAGTTTAGTGGAGGTTTATGTGACTGAAGTAGGTCGAGTTATTCTGCAGGAGCTTGGGAATGGCGTCAGGAAGCTTTGCGGAGCCGTATTCCATAATGGCGATAAGAATGGTTTCAGGGCGTGCAACGTCCTGGAATGAAGTTTCATCGGTGTGGAAGAGGTGGTTTGACTCCGTTTGAGCGTCATGTTTGACTTCCTTGTAAAATACTTTTCATGTTGTCTAAACTTTGTAATATATTCGATTCGTAGAAATCGTTAGAGGAGTTTCGAAAAAAGGAGTGAAAATATATGTCGAATTTGTCTTTCTTCGAGATTAGAGAAGCGATCTGGTGAAGTTTTCAGATACATAGGCACAGCAAATCACGACAGCAAAAGCAGTTTTTGCCAGTGCTGTCGCACGCAAACGTGCGACCATCAGTAGAAAATTCAAACTCCGACTGGTAAAGATTTTCTAAAACGATAACTGCCGCATTCATCCTGGATTGTTCCAGAAACCATGACTGAGCCTGACGCACTTCTAATAAGAGAACCTGGTTGCGCATCGGAAGTAAGATGCATCACCTCACCCATTTGAATTCCCAAAACTTGAACGCACATGCACACATCCCGCGAACATGCTTCTCGTTTTGAAGATGCTACCAATGAAACAGAAACCTTCAAGGCTCTTCTTCTCCATGTACATATGCATTTCTTCCCCCCGACATCCTTTCGGCTAGCGCTGTTCAAGCTCGACTCCCAAGCTCGACCGCATATTTTCTTCCACCACCCTTTGCGCGCCTCTTTCTTCAACATATTGACAATGTTACAGTAAACATTTTAGTCATGATGATACCACCTCGCAAGAATGGAACGAAGGTTCGGCATGTCCAACCCTAACCTTCTTCCTCTTCCCTCCTTCGGCCCGTGACCACGGGCCCCCGGGGGGGCGGTGTCAGTGTCATTCCTACTGAATCAGTATGA